>ML803736.1:57934-71351 GCA_009831015.1 Picea engelmannii
GTTTATTCTCCTCTTGTATGCATGTGAAGAAAGAGGTTTCAGATTCGGGTAGAAGGTCAAAAGATAAGTCTTAAGGGTCATTTTCTGCGTATAAGTTTAGAGCCCTAGCTTATTAGTCCGTAGGGTAGAAATACCCAACAACAATCAAGTTCTAGTTCTTCTTCCTCTGAGCATTTTCATCATTCTCATCATTCTAGCCATAAAGCCTCTTTTAATAAACCATTATTAAAGCTTGATGTAAAATTTTATTTACCTATGTTTAATGGAGATGCTAATCCTGAAAAGCTAGATAATTAGATCCGACGGGTTGAAGTATATTGTCATGTTCAACATATTGATGAAGAGGAAGTTAAAGTGAAATTGGCTTCTCTTCAGTTGGAAGGCACCGCTCTTGTATGGTGGGAGAGAAAACTTCAAGATAGAAGTAAGTGTGGTAATCTTCTTTCCTCATGTTTGGAATTTAAATCAGCGATAAGGAAGCAATTTTATCCATTGGATTATTTACATAAATCAATGATGGAATGACAAACTTTAAGACAAAGTAAAGGTCAAACTGTACAAAGTCTCACAGAATAATTTAGGAAGAAAGCTCTTGCATTAAACATTCCTTTGGATTCTTATGAAACTTTAATGAAGTATATTGGCGCACTTCACAGTTATATTTGTCATACATTTATCTTATTTAACCCCACCAATATTGACTAAGTTTGTGTGCAAGCCACTCACCTTGAGAATAGGGGAAAGCATGTTCAGGAAGATCCCACAAAGAAACCTTCCAATCTACCACATAAGCCATTTAAGAAGTTTAAAAGGAAGGACAAGAATACCGCCACAATGACGAGAGAAGGAGGAAATCCATCTTGCACTCATTGCAAGAAAATTGGTCACGCTGATGAACATTGTTGGAAACTACATCCAGAGAAGAGACAAAAATAGTTAGGTGGAAAGGGGAAGAAAAAAATCGTTGCTACAGTGCAACAAGATCTTGGTTCTGATTCAGGAGACGAAGGAAAGATCACAACTGTTGGAGTACAAGGTAAAGATTCTTTTCATGCTAGTTCAAATTCCAATAATGAATCTCATGATGATGAATGAAAGAGGAATGAATTATTTCACATAAGGGTTGTATCTAAACACACTAAGATAGATACATTATTTGATCCGAGTTCCCAAGTAAACTTAATATCTGAAGCACTTGCAAAAAGATGGGTCTTGAAACGAAACCACATCCAAAGCCTTATCCTCTTGGTTGGGTATGTGATAAAGCAAAACTTAATGTCACCAAACAATGTAGGGTCTGATTTCCTATTTCTTCAAAGTTGACTGATGAAGTGGATTTGGATGTTGTATCACTTGATATATGTGGCATAGTGTTGGGGAGTCCTTATCTTTATGATAGAAAAACAATCTTCTTTCATCATGAGAAAAAATACCACCTTACTAAGGGGGGAGTGGAATATATTGTTAGAGCTCACAACATGAGGGTAAACACACCACTTGTTAGTGCAGGATAAATGAAGAGACTCATAAATACTAATAAGAGATATGTACTCTTGGTCGTAAGGGAGAAATATGTTGGAACATGTGACACTTTCCAAGGATGTGATCCTTCTCATAAGAAATAATTAATTGATATTGTTTCTAAGTATGTTGATGTTTTCCAGGAACCAGGTGGATTACCTCCTAAGAGGGAAATCCAACATGAAATACATCTTCAATAGGATTCTCCTCTTCCTAATGTGGGCATGTATAGGATGTCGGTTGTAGATATGACAGAGATCAAGAAGTAGGTATAAGCCTTATTGGATCAAGGGGTTATCAAGCCCAATTCATGTCCTTGTGGTTCTCCGATTGTGATGGTGCCAAAGAAATATGGCACATGGCAAATGTGTGTCGATTACTGGGCCTTAAATAAAATCATGGTCAAAAATCGATACCCTCTTACTCATATATATGATTTACTTGATCAGTTAAAGAATGTTGTTTATTTCACTAAGTTGGATTTGTGCAATAGATACCATCAAATCAAGGTTGCAGAACATGATGCATGGAAGACTTCCTTTTAAACCAAGCAGGGATTGTTTGAGTGGTTAGTTATGTCGTTTGGGATTTGTAATGCTTCGACAACTTTCATGCATGCGATGAATGATGTATCCATGCCTTTTCTAGATGATTTTTTGATTGTATATTTAGACAACATTCATATTTTTAGCGAGACTTGGGATGAACATGTGAGGCATGTAAGGAAAATATTGGATACTTTGCAAAGGGAAAATTTGTATGTAAAACTGTCCAAATGTGAATTTGGTAAGACTGCACTTGTGTACTTAGGTCATATTGTAGGATGAGTACAATTGAAAATTGATCCTTCCAAGATTGATGTAATTGTAAATTGGCCTGAGCCCAAAAGTGTAACCAAGATACAGAGCTTCTTAGGTGCAATCCAGTATTGGGGGAGGTTCATTTCAAACTTCTCCTTCATAGCATCTCCTTTGCATGCCTTAACGAATGTGAAGAACACTTTTCAGTGGGGAGGAAAGCAACGAAGAGCTTTCGACACTTTGAAGGAAAATATCAGTACCGCACCAGTATTAGCACTGTCGAATTTTCAACAGCCCTTTGAGATCTAGACAGATGTCAGGGGATATGCCATGGGTGAAGTATTGATGCAATATCATAAGCCTATATGTTACCACTCTGAAACTTTTAACCAGGTTGTTGTTAACTATCCTACATATGATAAAGAGTTGTATGCATTAGTTCAAAGCGTAAAGAAATGGAAGCACTACTTGTTAGGGAAGGAAACAATCATACATACATATCACCAACCCTTACAGTATCTCCAAGCACAAACCAAACTGCAACAATCTCGACACTACAGATGGATGGGTTTTCTACAACAATTTCATTTGGTAATCAAGTACAAAAAGGGTACAAGTAACAAGGTAGTTGATATGATTTCTAGACCTCTGATTGTTGCTTCTATTATCTTGAAGAATACTTTTTTATCTCATGATAGCTATGTGGAACATTATGCCATTGATGAAGATTTTAAAGAAGTATATGAGAAGCTAACCCATGGTGGACAGGTAGAGAACTATTGGCTGGAGGGAAAACTACTCTACCATCTTGGAAAGTTATGTATTATATTGGCATAAGGGCTGACCCAGGGTTCAACGCTACAAAAATGCACCAATAAAGCCCTAACTACTGACCCTTTCGGAAACACCTGCGGAGCAGTTGAAGTCTCACCCGAGGTAGAGGTAGGGGTGGTTGCAAGACTCAGGTATCTGCAACCTTAGCTGGGACACAGATCTGTGATTGTACTACTTAGTAAAGCACTTAGCACCGTCAATTCCTTAATATTAAATCAATACCCACTTCGTTGATAAAACAGAGCTTTGCAGTATTCACACTAATCTAATGTACTTAAGCACTTAGCATAGGTAAATAGATCAGATCGAGCAGGTCAAGCACTAAGCATGGCTATATAGATCGGATCTAACATTCTCACATATAATAAGTGCAAAGCATAAGTAGATCTATCTAAATACATCAAAGCACTTAGCAAATAATATGTGACCACATCAAGACAAAGCACAAAGAAACATACCACAGTGTTTACGTGGTTCACCCCCACCTTGGGGCTACGTCCACCAACTCTTCTTCTTTATTTTCCTCAGTCAATCAGTTACAAGCACAGAGCCTCAAAACCCTTACTCCGCACAGGACAACAGATCTGCGCAACTCGCTAGATCCTTCTTCCTTGCGTTACAACACTAAGCCTTCCACAATCTGCTACAAGGACCTGCACTTAGCTCTGCAAGTCTCTTATAGTCATGCACAAAGCACTTACAGAATCTACTTGCACATAGCATACATTCACATCACATAGATGCACACTACTTCTATCTTGCCTAAGCATCTATTTATATACAAAATAGGCCTAAACATGGGTGAACCCATGGGTTGATATCCCATTCTCAATACATAATCCAAAAAACCCAAAAAGGGGTCGAGATCCCGTGATCTCTGCTTCGTCTTGCGCTCCTCCTTCGACAGGCTGTCGAAGTCCCAAAATAGGTTAACATGACCAAGAATCTCCCAAAACTTGGTCAAGGGCCAACAGTCCCCCAACACTCACCTGTGACTCGTCAAGAGTCACTCTGGTCTGTTCAGTTTTGCTTCGAACGCCTCGAGTTTGGCTCGAGTTGCTTCGATCTGCTACTTTTCTACGACTTCTTGCTCGGTGAACTCCTGGATCACTGCATCATTCACTAGCCCTTCTAGGTGTTGTTATGTTGTATTGACAACCTGTTCTAGCTCTGCTCCTCAGCTTTCAACCTCTGTGAACAATTGGTATGCCTTATCTTGCACAGGTTGGAGTCATTGAGTTGCTTCCATAACTTTGCTCTGGATCGTATGGATCTGCTACTAGGTGGTGCGTTGCTCTTGAGATCTCTTCATTATGTCTATAGCTGACGGGGCCTTCAGCTACGTCTGTAGTGTGTCTGCATGTTGCTTCACTTCCTGGAGTTGTGACTCCAGTGCCTATAACTCTAGGTTCTCAGCGAGCTTCTCATACGTTTGGGCACTGCGATTACTTAGCTTCTTGCACTCCCCGGCAAGAGATTTCAATCTCTCAACTGCGCTGTGGGCAGTTGCTTCCCTTTGATCTCTTACATCTTGTGGGGTCTCGGGCACTGTGTATAGCTCCAAATATGTTATGTGTTGTTGTAGTTGCTAAATTACTTCTTCAAGTTGTGCCACTTGTTGTGGAACTCTCTCTCTGGCCTTTACTTAGACGACTGTCACAGAGCGAAGTGCTCTATTGACCCTTTCTTTTACTTCGAGTTGCTCCGCGAGAAACTGTTCCTTACTTTGTTGTAGTTGTGCTCTTTCTTCATCCCACTTTGCTTGGAGAGCAAGATTTTCCCATTCTGCAGTACTCCGTTTCTCTAAAATATCTCCCTGTACTTGTGCTAAAGCTTGGGTGGCTTGTGTTGTTTCTTCATGTGCTCGTCGAAGGCGAGCTTCGACTGTATCAGAAATTCGGTGGAGTTGAGCTGACTCATCTCCTAGTTCTGGTGTTTCCAATGGCAGAGGCATAGTGGAAACTGCGCGGCTGGACTATAGTGCCTGCTGCACCCCTTGAAGTTCAACCTTAATTCGATTGTATATCTCCTCCTGCTGAGCCTCTTTCTTTTCCGCTATCTCCAACGAAGCATCGTTCAGTGCTGCTATGATGAAATCGAAGTCATCTGAGGCGAGGGTAGTTTTCATTTTGGTCATAGAGGCTTTCGATTTCTTCCAAGAAGAAGGCTTCGAGGGGAAACCTTCCTTTTCTTCAAGGGATCCTCCTTGTCTCTAGGCGACGTAACCTCTCCTTTCTTCTGTTCAACTTCTGAGCCATCTATCTCTCTGCCATCTCCTCCTTGCATAGGTGAGATGGAAGCAGTCTTCGCTGAGGTACTACTTACATCTTTGGATTCTTCATTTTTCTTTGTCTTGCTGGGTCCAGGTGTATCATGCGTTGCTTTTGGACTGTCAATGTCGGACATCTCCACAGGATCTACTGGAATGAGGAGGCATGTTGACCAGTCTTTAGTAATCTCTTCTAAGTCCTCCTTTATCAACTTGTAGTAAGACTGAAGTTGTTTCTTGTGCTCGTCAGCGCACGCTGTAATATAAATGAAATGGCGGTCTGCGTTGAATTTCATTAAAGGCCAAAACCTGTGGAGAGTATTTGGCATGATACGAGGCTCGGAAAGGATGGTTGTCTTCAGCTGGTTGTAATATGTATGGAACACGGCATTTGACTGCCATTTCTTGTTCATGTCACTAGAATACCATAGTGTACTAAACTTTGTGGCCAGAGGTTCAAAGGGCTCGATGTCCAGGAAGGTCACACCTTCCAGCATCTCCCATGCGATGAAAGCGATCAGGATTAGAAGACAACTGAAGTGGAATTCATATCCCTGATCTTGCACTTCCCTGCAGTCCAATTCCAACTGGTTCACAAGGTACTTCACCCAATTCATTTGTAGGCCTTTCGCACACTTTCCTGCGAGGTCGACTACAAATCCAGTCACTTGGGTGGGTTGGTTCTTGCAAACTAACTTTCCTGCGATCAATTGACAGGCAAGGCGCATTGCGCCACTCTGAATAGAAGCTACCTTGTAACCTCGCATTCCCTTCTTGACATCTCCATAAGTTTCCTTGATCCTTTGTGCGAGAGCGCGGTCCATGTATTTTCCAGGATAGAAATCCTGTGGGTTGGGTCCTTGCATGATAAGCCCGGTGATCCGATTGATCAATATCATATCCACTATGATACGACAGTTTAACCACAAGTATCTGCCATGGTAACAGGAAAACAACAGCTTGACGCATGCATTCACTTCTTGGTGCCTTCCGAAGTGAGGAATCTTCATGACATCGAGCAGTGTGGACTGCGGAAGGTTCATAGTCCATGACTGGGGAACTATCTTCGAATTCTTTCCATTTGTTCTGGTCAGGTATTTATGTGGGGCGAGCATGTTTTAGACCTTCCTATTGCTGAGGTTGAAGTCTCTAAACTTCAACGCTACAATCTTTTCTTAGTCTGCGTGAACTGCGTGTATCCCCTTCAGGAAGTACACAGTGACAAAAGCATACTCAAATTCTCTGGGCACACTGTCTCGATTGATTGCGCCGCTCAGAGGTGGTAGATAGGTAGGTTATAAAATGATCGGAATCAACTTAGCATTCACGAGATCGTCTTTGTGCTTAGTTCTCTTTTCATCGGTTGTTCGGGATGGTCCGGCTCGAGCAGTGAGAGGTTGGCAGTCCTCTCGTGGATGATGCTTGTACACCTGTGGATAATCCTCTCTCCGACATGACTCTTTCATTCATCAGGTCGCTCAAAAATTCTTCATCATCTTTCTCTGCAGCGCTCAATTCTTCCGACATACGCACTCGGGGTTAACAATCGTAGGTTCGGGGAACAACTTAGACATAGTACTGAGATAGAAAGAAAGAGTGCGATAATCACTGTATAAACTCGGCTTAATCTGCGGGCTCAAATTCTCAATTGGCAAAAGTGTTCTCGGTGCATGGCGCGGTAGGATAAATAGGGAACTTGACAACGGTTCGCTTGCAACGGGTATGAGCCTACATTAACTCTTGTTCGCTCCATTATGGCACGGTCCAATGGTCTGATGACGAACCATAATTTCCTTTCTCCTCATTCGGAGCATCAATCGAACGGTTGTAATGTCCCCAACGATTATATTGCTTCGTCATGGTGAAGTGCCATGTGTCGTTGTTCTGATATCTCGGCGAAGCTCCCATTCTACAAATTTTCTGTCTGCGAAATTCCCTCTGGAACCTTCTGCAACTTTTCAATCTTAGCTCTCTTCTTACTTAACTTTCTAGCCTTTTTTCCAGTGAGCTTTGTCTCGGTAGTTATTTTTCCATTCTGATTCTTATCTTCTTTTAACATAGTTACTTCGAGCTGTTGAGATTCTTCCCTAGGATTCTTGGATAATACTTCGTCTTTGTCTGGGGTAGGTACTTCGGTCTTCTGTGGGTCTTCTAATGTTCTTAAAGCTTCGACATCTGGGTTGCTATTGTTAAAGAGCTTCGATATGTTCTCATGTTCTGCAATCAAGTGTGCGATCCTTCTGGTCATGAAATATTTTAACTCTTGTTTCTTCTGCTTCAAAACTTCTTCTTCTTCTTTTCGTCTGGCTCGATCTCTATCAATCCAAGGTTTTCCTAGCAACATGGTAAACGGGGCGTTGTCTTCAATAAATTTAATAATCTCAAAACATTCTTTTATCGAAGTTCCATTAGCGTTCATAGGTATGCGAGCGAGCTTCCCACATAGGTTTATTAGCTTTCCTATGAATAGTCCTATTCCTCCTAATGAAGGGATCATATTAGAATTCCCTATGGCTTCCCAAGTTCTTTCTGTCATGATATTTACCTGTGTTTGTTCATCCAGAATACAGTCAATATCGAAGTCTCCTATTCTTACTTCAATGCATTATTTTTCCTTGAAGATCTCTGATAGGCTGACATGTTGATGGTTATTGAAGGTTTTGTTTATTTGCAGCAATACTTTCTCTAATTCTTTCTGGGGTTCCACCATTTATGGATTTACCTTAGGGTTTTATTTATTCAGATTCATTTCTTCCATCTTAACAATCATTCTAGGGAAATCTAACACTTCATGGTTCATATCTTTACAACAAAGACAACCAGGTCTTTTCCCAGGGCATTCCTTAGCAAGATGTCCCGGTCTTCTGCAACTATAACATAGAGTTAATCATCTATTTCTTTTAAATGATCCCCAGCTTCTCTAGTACTGCGCACTAGGATCATGGTAGCTATCCTACAAAAAATTATTTCTAGGATCATGCATCCATTTGTTAGTCCAAACATTATTTCTATGCATAGGTATAACATATCTTTCACTATTCTTATCAGATCTACTCATATCAAGTCTTCTTTCATATATTAATACCCTAGTTTTCAAGCTAGGACAAAACCTATCAATCATACCTAGATCCATACTTTAGAAACAAAAATTTCCACTTATCTTACTTCTACAGAGCACAAAGATTCTAGATCTAAAAAATTTCACTACTCTTACCTTTATCAAAGCACAGAGCTTGCAGATCTTACCTCTTTTAATCAGAAATTCTTACTTTTTCCTTTCTTAGAGCACAAAGATTTCAAATCTTTCTTCTTTCCTTCAGATCCGACCTCCTTTCTTCAGATCGGGCTTCCTTCTTTAGCACAGAGCTTTATAAATCGAGTAGGATATTGCGCACTAGGGCACAGATCTACGCACAGAGATTTCACAATCTCAGGTCAAATTTTTTCACAAAGCTTCTTCTTTCTCAGTTCCCAGCAATCATAGTTTCAGGTCCCAGCAACAGAATCATTTGTTGGCACAGGGGCAGACCCAGGGTTCAATGCTACAACAGCGCACCAACAAATCCCTAACTATCGGCCCTTTCGGAAACACCTACGGATCAGATGAAGTCTCACCCAAGGTAGAGGCAGGGGTGGTTGCAAGACTCAGGTGTCTGCAACCTTAGTTGGGACACAGATCTGTGATTGTACTACTTAGTAAAGCACTTAGCACCGTCAGTTCCTCAATATGCAATCAATACCCACTTCGTTGATAAAACAGAGCTTCACAACATTCACACTAATCTAATGTACGCAAGCACTTAGCATAGGTAAATAGATAAGATCGAGCAGATCAAGCACTAATAATGGCTATATAGATCAGATCTAACATTCTCACATATAATAAGCACAAAGCATAAGTAGATATATCTAAATACATCAAAGCAGTTAGCAAATAATATGTGAACACATCAAGACAAAGCACAAAGCAGCATAACACAATGTTTACATGGTTCACCCCCACCCTAGGGCTACGTCCACCAACTCTTCTTATTTATTGTCCTCGATCAATCGGTTACAAGAAGCCTCAAAACCCTTACTCCGCACAGGAAAGAAGATCTATGCAGCTCGCTAGATCCTTCTTCCTTGTGTTACATCACTAAGCCTTCCACAATCTGCTACAAGGACCTACACTTAGCTCTGCAAGTCTCTTATATTCATGCACAAAGCACTTACAGACTCTATTGGCACTTAGCATACATTCACATCACATAGATGCACACTACTTATATCTTGCCTAAGCATCTATTTATATACAAAATAGGCCTAAACATGGGTGAACCCATGGGCCGATATCCCATTCCCATTACATAATCCCCAAAACCCAAAAATGACCCAAAAAGGGGCCGAGATCCCGTGATCTCCACTTCATCTTGCGCTCCTCCTTCGATAGGATGTCGAAGTCCCAAAATAGGTCAACATGACCAAGAATCTCCCAAAACTTTGTCAAGGGCCAACATATTCCTACAAGTGAACGAGTCCATGTAATACGAGAAGCTCACACTTCTCTTGTGTCTGGGAATTTTGGGGTAGGAAAAACTATGGCTCATTTACATAGGTTTTGTTACTGGCTTCAAATGAAAGAAATTGCAACTAAATATGTAAAGGGGTGTGTGATGCATTCTACTTGTAAGCCCACTAATAGAAAAATGGGGCTATACTCACCACTACATGTTCCATCCCATCTATGGGAAAGTATCTCTACAGATTTTGTAGGGGGTTTACCAATGTCAAAAGGGGGTCATGACTATTTGTATGTTGTAGTGGATAGGTTCAGTAAAATGTGTATCTTGTTGCCATGTAAAAAGAAGATCATTGTTGAGCAGACTGCTAATCTTTTCTTTCAGTATATTTGGGTTCACTTTGGATTTCCCACATCCATTATCTTAAATCGAGATACTCGATTCCTTGGGGATTTTTGGACAAGCTTGTGGAGAATGATGGACACCAAATTGAAGAGGATCACTACTTTCCATCCATAGACCGATGGACAGATAAAGGTTGTAAACCAAACAGTGGTACTTTTTCTTCGAGGCTACTGCAACAAGCATCCCAAGCTATGGGATGAACATATACCCTATGTACAACATCCTTACAACCGAGCCTTACATTCCTCCACTCAATGCTCTCCTTTTGAGACATGGTTTGGGTACCTACCTAAGGTTCCTTTGGACTTGATGTATGGGAGAGATGTCGATTCAAATGAAGAAAGAAAAGAGGACATAGCCTACAAGTTCATCTAGAGGATCCAGCAGTTGCACCAGACAGTCAGGGAACAACTGGAGAAAATTCAAGCACGGTATAAAGCTCGACATGACAAACACAGGGTTGATCATCAGTTACAGTTTGGAGACCGGGTATGGATTCACATCAGCAAGGAGAGATTGAAGGGTGAAGGAAAGAAACTCAAGCCCATTCGCTATGGACCCTTCACTATTTTGGAGAAAAGTGGTACCAATGATTTTCGTATAGATCTTCCACCTTATATGCATATTTACTCAGTTGTAAATGTAGAGAACTTGAAACTTGTTTAGCCTCCCATGATCATGGATCAGGATGAGGAAGTTTCAATACCTTCAGTTGAAGAGTTTTCTCCTGAGTACTTAGATGAGTTATAGGAAGATATTATCCTAGACAGAAGGACGAGGACTTCACGCAGGGGTGATGTTGATTATCTTCGAGTATCCTTAAAGGGCACACATCCAAGCAAAACAAATTGGATTGAGAAGGACAAGGTGAGGGGACTCTTCCCTCACTTATTTGTTGATTGAAGAAATATTTTAGTGGTCCAAAAAGCTCTCAGTGGGAAGGCATGATCCAAAAAGGATCTAGAGAAGACTAAGGACATCTCAAAACTCGCAGAAGAAACTCGGGATGCTTAGAATGGCCTCAGCAGACAGAGAAAGGGGAAAAAAATCAAAGTTCTCAAAACTCAGTGAAAATGACATCACCACAAAGAGCGCATCACAAGATTTCCAATGGTGCAAACAACTCGTCAAACGGAGTTATGAATCGAAATATATTCACGGTCAAAGTTTGGTCAAACTAGACCAGTGAGCAGGGGGATGAGTCAGCATCCGTATTGTTGATGTCATCATCAGTACAGATGACATCATCATCAGTACGTATGACGTCGGCATCCGTATAACATACGTGGCATGCACAGGAGGTGACAATTGACATGTTGAAATCAACATGACATAAACATGGTGACGTGGCAACACCAGAGGCTACCACGTGTCACTCAAATTTGGCATTTCTGGGTCATTCCATGGACCAGTAAAATTGCACCATGTGGTAGTCTGTACAGTGACATGGCGGCTGGCGTGGCAGGCTGAGTTGGAAGATCGTACACTGATGTGGCAGGGTGATTGTATAGTGGTTGACGTGGCCCAATGGTTGGTTTCCATGTGGCAGTGGGAAAATGCCCAATGACAACCCGTAAACAAATTTTCAAAAATATATATATAAAATATTTGGAGAGACCCCACCAAATCTAGCGTCAATGGATTTATATAACCACTTTTAAGTTCGGCGGAACAAACCAATACAAATATATATATATGTTACAACAAACAAGCCAAAAGGGGAGGCCTGCGGGCTCGACCCCAAGACCTCCCCCTCTATCAAAGCCTTAACATATGCCTCTCTAACCATAAGGCCAACGGCCTCTGTCATTTACAAAGCTCTCCCTTTTTTCTTAAAAGGTGAATCTACCCAGTGTACCAGGGGAGGCACGTGAGGGTACATATCGACACACTTTTCGAGACAGATTCCTCAGCATTTATTGCAAGTTGTAGGGCACAGAAACCGAGACAAATTTTCTCTTGGGCCTGGGAGTGCCAGAGTCGGATCGAAGCGTGGAGACAGACATTTTTGGGTAATTCGATGCCACGAATTCAATGGTGTTGTTTGTTTTCTGATCTGAGCAAAACATCTGCAATTTGATTTCATAATGAGGTATACTTATGTATTTTGTCAAATTATTTTGCTGGGTTAATAAAAAGGCCTACCCATTTGAGAGAAGGACCTAGAGACGTAGTCCACCAGGGACGAAATCCATTATCAAGTTTTTGTGTTCATATTTGATGCTTATGTCTCTTCATTATTGAGTTTTTCCTTCTTTAATGGTGCACTTTAATTTATTCTCATTTAATGCAATTCTTTATAAGTCACTCGATGAAAAGATCCTGGATCAGTGACCAATCAAAAAATTGTTTTAAATATTTAAAAAATATATACAAATTTAACAGCATAAAGTTAAACTTAAGGAAAACCACACAAATTTATGGTCAACCACAAGATTAATATGCAGTCAACGACATTATCGATATCTATAGTCCATGCTGGAGGCAGGGACATATAAACCAGAGATTGATTATTAGATATATATTTTTTATTTTTTTACATGTATATACAAAATTAGAAGATCAAAATTATCTCTCTGTTTTGCCAAGTGTAAAGAAAAAAATAACCATTGCTAAGATAAGAACAAATTTTCACGAGCTCCATAGTGAAACTGGGCGTTGGTCAATTCCTAAAACACCATGGGATGAAAGAGTGTGTCACCTTTGTGACACTAAGAAGTTTGAAGATGAAAATCACTTTATCTTAGATTGTCCATCGTATACCCATATTAGATCTCATTTTCAAAATATTTGTCACACTACCAACCTTCCTAACCTCTTAACTCAACAAAAGTATGGTAATCTTGGAAAGCTTCTCTTAATGTTTTTCGAGCACAGAAACAAAATTCTAAAGAATCGAAAGTAATCACTTACCCTCTTAAGATATGATAGATCAATTCGGTCTTAGTGGACGTTAATCGTCATCATCATTGGCAAGTCCATGTTTCATTTTTTAATTGATATAGTTATTTTCAAACTAAATCCATAATCATCATTTTTAAAATTATGAATTAGTTAAACACTAATTATAATTAATATGAAAAAAA
>ML803736.1:71397-92988 GCA_009831015.1 Picea engelmannii
TATAATAAAAAATTATAAATATAATAAAAAATTATAAATAATATATAAATAAATGGTATCTATTCAACATTAGAAAAAATCAAATATAATTAAACATAAAAAAAAAAATATGATACATAATTTTTCCTACGAGAGATTGTGATTTATCACAATAAATAAAGTTCATGATCTCAATAAGGTCGTCGTCATTATGACTTATTGCATTACGGTTATTCTGATCTCGGTCAGATTACTGAAGATTCACATTAAATAAACGTCTGATTCCCAATAAGATTGTCGTCGCTTGTGCAATAAGACCTTCAGACTACCAGCCAATCATAAAAGACATCAATCAATTTAAATATTTGAAAATAATAATATAATTTGCTTTGTAATGTTAAACTATGAAAAGCAATAAAACAAAAATTAGTCAACTAACAAATCAATAGTTGATCAATGAACCAACTCATTTTTATAGTTTTTAGCCTTTGGCAATGATTAATAACATTACTTTTAGACATTTAGCAAAAAAAATATACATTTAAAAGCTAGTTATAAAAAAATTATACATTTTTATTTTTATTTTTATGTAAAATGTCATGTCAAATAAAGAAATTTTATAGTTAAAATTGGAAAAGAAGGAAATAAATGTTTTACATATTTTAATAGATTTAATGTATAAACATGATAATATTTAATGCTATTTTACTTAAAGTAATGATTCAAATAAAAATCAAAGCATGATAAATAACATATTAAAAAGATATATATATATTAATTATTAATAATGTAAAATTTTAAAGTTCAAAACATTACAAATATAATTCATCAATAGTATTTCAAATTGAAATTTTTTTTCAATGACATCTTAGCACTAATTAATAATATTGAATATCTATCTCAAATTCATAATTTTCAATATATTTGTTATTTTTAATAAAAGAATGGTTTATTTGTTTTTGTTTCTTTGTGTTTTTGTTTTATTTATATTATTATTATTATTATTTTGTTTTATATATTTGTGTGTTGTTTTTTGTTTTTTAATTATTATTATTATTATTTTAAAGGGAGGGGAGCAAGGGGTGGGTAGATAGAGTGATTCTTAGAATACACCCCAGAGTGTTTTTTCTTTGTAATTTTTTTCTTTTTAATTTTTTTTTTCCTTTTTTTTTAAATATAGAAAAAGGATGGGGTTTAACCATAAATATATTATTTTGTAATTTAATTTTCTTGGAGCAATAAAATAAACCTAAAGGAGTGGAATTTTTAAAGTTGATTTTATGGTGTTGTTTGCAACAATTTTGTTTACAATAATATCATTTTTTTAGATTATGGTTTAAAAATGTTGCAATGTTAAACCTCCAAAAAGGATGCTATTAGTACCACCACTTTTTATATGGGGGTTGATTTTAAGAATTTAGTTCAATGATATTGGTCGTTAATTATGTGGTTTCAAAGAAGTTTCAATTTTAAGCTCTAAAACATGGTTCTACTGGTAGCACCACTTTTCGATTTGAGGGTTGATTTTAAAGATTTGGTTGCAAAGCTATTGATTGTTAAGGCCACAATTTCAACAAGTTATAATTTTAACCCTGAAAAAAAGGTGACACTAATAACACCATTTTTTCAATCCAATGGTTGATTTTAAGGTTTTCGTAAGACACATTATAGATTTTTAAAGGTATGGTTGCAAAAGGTTATAATTTTAACCTTGAAAAAGGTGTTACCGGTAGCACCACTTGCTATTTGGGGGTTGATTTTAGTGTTTTTGATGCAAAAATATGGATTTTTAGGGCTATAGCTCTTATTTTGAGGTCACAGTTCTCATCAAGTCTGTAATAATATTTAACCCAGACATGATAAGGGTAAGTCTGTAATAATATTTAACCCATACATGGTAAGGGTGGGTTAAACTTTGGTTAACTTCGGTTATATATCTTAATATGTAACAATGACTTTAACTTTCATTCAATTTAATTTTGTAAATTGTTATAAATGAATACAAATTTATTGATAAGTATTATATCATTATTTGCTATTATTTGCTATGTTGTATTGAAGCATTCTCCAATACATGAAACGAGGAAAAGAAGTTAATATCGTATTTATCAAATTAAATATGGAGAAGAATAAAAATATCTCTAATTAATTTCATTCTCATGCATTTAAATATATCCAATTATAGTATCCAACAACATTTGATATATTCAATTGCAATAAAATATATATATCATCAATTTCATTCCTAAATATATTAAAAAAAAACATTTTAACAAAAAATTTAAGAGACTAGTTAATTGGCCAGCATTCCTGTAAATTGTTTTTCCTCCATTTTATTGTTAAAATTTGGCATTGACAGGGCATCTCACCTAACTAGCCTCTCACATCAACCATTGTAATCCATCTCTTCTTCATAGACAAGTACATTTACAGGTAAGGGTGTTGATATAGATTTGACCTATGAAATTGGCATGTATTGATATTCTCGTGACATTGCATTTTCTAAAGTTAAATCATGATTTGATAGAATAATATATGATATGTATTATTGCTAAAGAGTTATAAAAGGAAACAAATATGAAATGATAAAATCCATCCATGTATATTATCATTTTTATATTTAAAGTACTTACTTTTCTTTTCAATCAATCAACTATCTTGAATGTCTTGGAAAATACCCATTTCCAATTGATGCCATCATGGAATCTATGGATTAGCATTATTTATTTGAGCAAATATGGTCAAATATCATGATGCATAAGTTCATGGCCGAGTTTATTTATCCTCAAACATTTGAATCATTTCGTACATCATTGTGCTTTTTTCCTTTATTAATACTTGTGTTTATTACCTTTTATAATGATGACTTATAAAATTTCCATTTGTTTCCATATTGAGATTTACCGTCGTCAAGTTCGATGTAGTTATTGAGTTCGCTCCTATTTGTTGCAAGGTCTAATTTTTTTCTATTATGTATATTTTTCGTTTTTATTAAAAAAAAAATCATTTTATTAAGTTATTTTAAGTTTTATTATTTTTATTGTAATCATTTTTTTTTAATGTATAGAAACATGAGTATGAAATGACCTCTCCAACAACCCCTTTAAAAATGTTTCAAAAAGATGTTTCCAAACCATCTCAAGATTATTTTTAAGAAAATGATTTGGTTAAAAAAGAAGAGGAAGAGGTTGAACAAGAAGAAGATGAACTTCAAGAAGAAGAAGCTCAAGAAGAAGAAGAGAAATATTAGTCCCAATGGAATGAGAATTATCGTCTTGATTTTTTTACTAACACTTGCTTCTTTAAGTACTAGTCTCCTAATGAGGCAACTGGTCCCAATAGTTTTAGGAATATTCTTCGGATGATGATGAAGAAGATGATTATGGCAATGAGGATGAGGGAAATTATGATGATTAATAAGACTCTCCTCATCTATTCGGAAATTAGTTATTTACTTCTTCACAATCCTCTTGCTTGTTCATCCTATCCCTTATGTTGTATCTATGTTTTCTTTCCTTCTATGAAGTTAGAGGATGGATTTTGTATCTATGTTTTATTTTAGGTGGTTATTAAAGCCTCTTTGAAGAGGCTAGGTTTTGTAAAACACATATGCACATAAGTATAAACTTATCTTTAATACAAATTTGTTTATAAAAAATGATGATTTTTGTACACCTTTTGTTATTAAATCAAATGAATGTTTTGTTTTTACTAGCGGAATCAACAACTAGTCGGGCATGTACTCGCATGACATGTGGTCGTGTTATCCAATTGCTACCACTATAACCTCCAGGTGTTCCCACAATGCCCCATATGCGACACACAAGGTAAGTCGGGGTTTCAAACCAATGACTTCACATAACATAAAATCAAATGAATGTTTTTTTTTTTTTGACAAAAACGGTTATGTTGCATTAATCGGCATTTTGGCCAGCCAGAATCTGGAATTTACAAATCCGAAGAAGGTTGGTGACCTCTGACAGTGCTGCCAACCTTCCTGTGAATGTCTTGGGAGACCAAGCCCCTTTGCTCCTTGAGCTAATTCGAGAATATGACAAAACGTGCGTACATGGGTAAATTCTCACAAACTGTGAGCATAGAAAAAGACAGAAGCAAAGCATTATTCCAAGGGGGCTGAAATTTTCCCCTTAATGTAGGGGTCCAGCTTTTTCTGAGATCCTAAAGAAATGTTGGAGGCCGCCTCCTTTTCTCTGCGTGCTTTGTTGGTCTTTCGCCCTCGGGTAAGAGGCGGAGACGGGACTGAATTGTCTTCAGGTTCAGAAGTTCCCCCAGAGCCGCTAGAGGGGGTTGTAACCCAACCTTCTTGAGCTTCCGGATCTGGAGCCCGAATCTTTCTCGCTGCTACAGATTTTGGGGGGGAGGAATCTGGAAGGCTTCCGTCTACCGGAGGATCATCCTTGACTGTTGTTTCTTCTGGTTCTGGGGCTTCGTCTTCCTTTAGCGCATCAAAACTGTTTTTATTTTCTAGAGTTGCCTCTGTTG
Organism: Picea engelmannii; assembly: GCA_009831015.1. Lineage (NCBI taxonomy): Eukaryota > Viridiplantae > Streptophyta > Pinopsida > Pinales > Pinaceae > Picea > Picea engelmannii. The sequence continues at coordinate 75,880 of ML803736.1, forward strand.
AATGAGTGGCCTTCGGGGCTTGGTCTAGTGGTTCCTTTCGCTTTGGCTGCCTTCGTCGGTTTACTACGGGCTGAAAGGCGTCTCCTTTGACTAGTCCCGGTTCCTCAGCAGCTTTGGGGCAGTTTCTTGCAAAGTGGTCGTAAGCATGGCACCGGAGACACTTGAAAGGAATCTGCTCGTAGTCCAGCTCTTGGATATGGCTCCATTCCCCCAGGGAGAGCTTAATGGCTTCCGGAAGACCTTTCTCGAGGTTAACCTCAACACAAATGCGGGCGCAAGTATACTGGTCCCCTTTCGGCTCTGCTTTGTCCAGGTAACGCCCAAGCTTATTTCTGATGTCCTCCATAGTTTCTATCCCCCAAAGATGCAAGGGTAGGTGGGGCAGCCTAACCCATACAGGGGCTGCGGTAATCTCGGCTTCGGGATTGAATTCAATAGTCCAGGGGGCTAAGAACAGTCCTCTCGACCCCATGAAATAGGGCCCAGATCTGAAAACTAGATCACAATCCTCTTTGTTCAAGAAACTGAAGACAAAAAAAACCCTGCCTACTGCAAACAGAGAAACGTTTCCCTTTATCAATGGTTTCCATCGGTCATTCGTCCATGCCTCCACCACTTTGGGGCTAGGCCATAAGCCCATAAACTTTCCGATGAGGGACCTTTCTGCTAGAAGGAGGGAAAGAGAGCAAGGCTGCTCTGGAGTTAGCTCCAGAGAGGGGATCTCCTCCATCTTCTTAACAAACTTGGACGAGAGAGAAGACTTGGATTTGGGGCCTGTCGAACGGACTAACGCCTTGAATGCTTCCAAAGGGTCTTTTCCCTTCTCGTCGTTTTGATCTGGGGCGATCGTAGCCGACCTCCTGCAAACAAGATCAACTCGCAGTGAGCCAAGGCCACTGTACCCACCCGCATGCAAAACCGTGGGTGGTCTCAGGCTTCGCAGGGACCTTCTGAAGGTGCTGCCGGGGAACCCTGACTGTTGTCCGCGTCCTGTGATCAAATAACCTCTCCAAAACGCGTGCGCGGAGGAGGGGCGCTCTGAATGAGTGTCAGGCCCTGATCGGTGCTGAGCCGCGCCTTGCAAACGAGAAACCAGAGCTGAAGCGGCTAGGGTTTAGGCCCTAGCCGCTTTGCATTCCGTCTCGCAAACCTGTGCATTCTCATCTCCGGGGATAATAGATTTATTCTAAAATCAAATGAATGTTGCTCAGAAAGAAAATCCTTAATAAATCTTTAATACATCATGTTTGTATCCTTTTATTTCCAAAGAAAAATATTTACTTTTTATATCAAGTAGAAATGAAATGTAAATTCATAATGTTTTCATGGCACTTAACAAGATCCCTCATAAAAGTATCCAATCTCTTTATCCATCATCATTGAATACTACAAAAGTTCAAACTACAAAGGCTACAACCCTTCTTATACATCTTAATTATAGCATGCAAGGATCATATACAACAGTGATACATTTGGCCTTTCCAATACAACTTTACTTTGATCAAAAAAATAAAAACTACAAAGATTTTAATTAGTCGCAATCCATCTTAGACAAAGGGAAATAACAATAAATAGAAATGCCATTCTTCCTAGAAACCATAAATATAATGACCTAAAGACTATTGGTAGTAGTGTTCCACCTCTTTCTTCCACAATGAGAACATAGGCCATAAGAAAGAGCATCCAAGTGGTTCTAAACTGAAACACCACCAAGATTCTTCCAAGGATGGGAAGAAGAAGTGGAAAGGAAAAGACAAGAAAACAACTACCACTACACATTAGTGCAAGGATCCAAACAAACATTGCAACCATTGTACTATCGATGTTCACACCAAAGTTAAGTGTTGGAAGCTACATCAAGAGCTGAAAGAACCATAAGAAGGATGCCAAGAAGAAGAATTTGTTAGGCATGGTTTACAGAAACCTGGTAGAGAGTAGTTTGGAAGTGGATGAGAAGATTGCTTGCACTTCAGTGAAAAAGGAGGTGTATTTGAATAGCCTTCATCACAATGAAGAGAAGGATATGACAAAACTCTTCCATATTAAGATCTAGGTCAAAAAAACCAAGGTAGATACCCTATTCGATTTCAGTTTAGAGGCCAACCTCATAGTAGATGAACTGGTCAAAAAGCTTGGGTTGGAAATTCATGATCATATGAGACCATATCCATTGGGATGGGTGAATAAGGATGCAAATCTCAAAGTCAATAAATAATGTAAGATCAGATTTTCTATAAGTGCATATTTTATTCATGAGGTAGAGTCATATGTAGTGCCCCTTGATGTGTGTGGTGTGGTGTTTGGAAACCCCTACATGTATATGAGGGGTAGAATATTCATGAGGAGAGAAAACTAGTACCACCTAATCAAGGATGGGAAGATTTTCATCATCAACAAACAAAGGAAAATAAAAAATATCTCTAGTAAGTGCTAGGTGAGCCATAAATTTGATGAACTCTAGTAGAAAAATTGTATTACCTTTATTAAGAGAGAATTGTCCAAGTGATGAATTGATAAGAGTAAAGGAATCCATGGAGGGTGTTATCACACAAACTTGTCAAAGTCTTGTGGGTTTGTGGTTTCTACCTAAGTCGGTATTTTTTCCCTGTCTTTCTCCTTTTCACTGACCAAATCTTAAGTTTTTCCCCTTTCGGCTGGTAGTTTGCTCTGTGTCTGCCCTCGATCGTTTGAGCGACCTTTTGTTTTGAGTAGTCCTACCTGAGAAGTCTCGGCCCCAAGATTTTTGTTTTCTCTAAGGTTAATCAGTTCCCTTTCTACCTATGTCACTAATCCTTTTGCTTTCCCGAGCCCTCAGCCAGTCGTCCAAGTATTTATTTACACAGGTCGCAGCCATAAACACAAAGCACAACACTTTGAGCGATATGACATGGAATCGAATCAAGCAAGCGGGAAAAATTAGTTTTCAACAGCTGGGATTCCAGGAGTCGTTCGATCTAGTAGGACACGTGGCGCCGGATCCAAACTGCGGAGAAAGTCATTTCAGGAAAACTTAAGTGAGGAATGCGCAAATTTCCCAAGCCCCAAAATTCTGAAATGTCGAAGTGTCAAAGTGTCAATATTTATCTAGGTCGTCTGATTCAAAGGGGCGCGTGGCACCTAATCCGAGAAGTCGTGATTTCGCAACTCAAGGGTTTTCGCATGGAGCGCGATGAAAGTTCACAAAATGCGAAATCGTGAAGCACCCAAGAGTTAGGCCCATGGTCACAGCCCGAGGTTGCATGGAGCGATGGAAAGGAGCTGCGTCAAAGGTTGAAAGAGTTCGTGTTGGTCACCGAAGAAGATCTGCATGGTCTTGAGGTGTTGAGATTGACTTGAAGGAGTTGTAGGCACCGCCTGCGACATTCATGGGTGTCAGGCCCCATCCTGATCTCAATGAAAGAAGTTAATGGAAATGGGGGAGGTATTTGAAAACTCGTTTCACCCCATAAATGGAAAGCATGGAAGGTTTGGCCGAGGGGACTGAGTCATCAGCTTGTGGTACTCCTGTGGAAAAATTTCCCTGCAAAGCCCATGCTAATCTGAGCTTGCGTCTGACAGAAGAGCACATACATAGCCTGAAAGAGAAGATGCAGATGCAAAGCTTTGATTGTAATGGCCAGGTCACACTCTTGGTGGTGGCTAGTTTTTTTCAGTATAAATAGTTAGTTTTGATATTTTGTTAAGGTCGATGGTTGAGCTAAGTTCTCGTATTGTAAAGTTTTAATGAAGCCTCTAGTTCTTTGGTTATGTGTTGTAATTTGAGACTTCTTGTTTAATGACAATCAACTTTCTTTTCCACCTATTTTGCCTCTGACATTGAAGGCTCGGGCATGGATGATCTCGTCGAGTTGTTGTGATCATATTGTGATGTATGTTTGATTACAGTATTGTTGCAGCGTCTTCAGTTTCATGAAGTTTTGTATCTAAGAGGATCTTGTATTTGAAGTTTTTCCTCCTTAGGTTGCTGGAAGACCTGATGTCCATAACAGGCCTTTACATTTTCTCCTCAAGTTCTACCCCCTTCTCACCCTTACTACAACTTACTGACTGAAGTTGGATCAAGACCTCATTTTCCTATGCACACCAGCCTAGTTTTCTGAGTTAAAACAATATTATCTTGAGTTTGCATCCATTAGACCCCCCTTAAATTTATTCATTGTGACATAAAAACTGATGGGTACCGGGATTACCTCTACCGCAATCCATAGGTGACTTCTAGTGCTAACAGAGGGGTGTACCAAAGATAATAAACAACATTTGGAGGATTTGTTTTAGGTGTACAAAGGGGTGTTCTAGGATCCTAAAGGGTTACCACCTATGAGGAAAGTGGATCACGAGATACATTTTTTCATGACTCCCCATTACCAAATATTGGGTTATATAGACATTATGTTCTAGAAGTAGAAGAAGAGAAGACACGGTTGCAACAATTGCTAGAGAAAGGCGTAATTCGACTAAGCACCTCACCTTGTGAGTCACATATCATCATAGTACCCAAGAAGGATGGGACTTGGTGAATGTGTAACAACTACAAATATTTGAACAAGTCACACTCAAGAATTAGTACCCTCTTCACAAGATCAATGATTTGTTAGGTAAGTTGCAACATGCCAAGTACTTCACCAAGTAGGATCTCAAATCGGGATACCACCAAGTAAGAGTTAAAGAAGAAGAAACTTGGAAGACTACAATCAAGACAAGACAATGTTTATATGAATGCTCGGTCATGCATTTTGGTTAATGTAATGCACCAACTACATTTATGTGATTGATTAATTATGTATTGTGTCCCTATTTATATTCATTCATATTAGTGTATTTGGATGACATATTTTTTTATAGATATACCTGAGAAGAGCGCATCTCACATCTCATGAAAGTGTTAGAGACTCTGAAAAAGAATCAGCTGCTAGCTAACCTTAAGAAATGAAAGTTTTCTCAACAATCATTGGTGTGTTTGAGGTACGTGATTGGTGGAGGGGAACTCAAGATAGATCTCGTGAATATGGAGGCCATCCTCAAGTGGTTAGTTTCTACTAATGTCATTAAATTTAGGATCTTTGTTGGGGAAAAATGGTACCTACAAAAGTTCATAGCATCATTTTCAATGGTAGTTGCCCCACTCCATGTCATAATAGTCGGTCATAATATTTTCTAGTGGGAAAAGAATCAGTAGAAATATTTTGATGAGATAAAATGGAAGATCAATTAAGAACCAATATTTTCATTACTTAACTTTTAGAAGGCTTTCAAATTGGAGACGAATGCAAGTGGATATGCTATGGGAGTGGTCATGATGCAAGGAGGTAAGCTAGTATCTTATCATTCTGAAATGTTTCATGGAGTCTTGAACTACCCTACGCATGATAAGGAACTCTATGCCCTAGTTCAAGTTGTTAAGAAGTGGAAGCACTATCTAATAGGCAAGGAAACCATTATCCACATTGATCACCAACCACTGCAATATTTGCAAGCTCAGAGTAATCTTCAACAAACTAGACACTACAAGTGGATGGGATTTTTCGCAATAGTTTATTATGCACACTTTCATTATTGAATCTTGAAGTAGATTAAGGTTTTAACCATTTCGAGTAAGTTAGAATTAAGGTTTACCATTGAAGAGTAGGGTTTTCTTGGTTTTATGGTGTTCAAGGTAATTTTGGAGACTATCATGACTTGGAATTCCTTCTCTTCCTACTCCATATCTACCTTCAGACATGAAAACCTTGCAAAGAGAATTTCACATGTATGATTCATATTTTCTCCTAAACCCTAAATCTCTTTTTTTGTGACATGCTTTCTTAAAATGGTATAATAGAATTGATTGTTATGTTCATGTTGTATTTTACTACTCCACTATTTTGGAAAGGTTTGGCTCCATAATGTTGGATTCTTCTTATTATAGAATGTCAACCCCATCACTATTTTGGAAAGGTTTGGCTCCATAATGTTGGATTGTTCTTATCATAGAATGTCAGCCCCATTGAGGGAGAGTTTCTAAAAGGCTCTTACGTATCTAGGTTTATTTGGGCATTCATTTTTCTATCTCTTATTGGAAAGGCTTGTGTACATATGTTGTATTCTTCTTATCATAGATTGTCGACTCCATTAGGAAAGAGTTTCTGAAAAGATCTTTCTTATTTGGGTTTATTTGGGCCTTATTAGTCCCTGTCGAAGGCGTAGAGGGACTATAGTGATCGATAATTCGTTGACTTCATATTAATATGTCCTTTGACTATATTTTTTTCATAATCTATTGTTCGAACTAAAGAACTAAAAACATTATTTTTTATATAACAAAAAAAACCTTATATGTCATCATCTCATTGAAGAATAGATTTGAAGCTTATTGCCAACTTCATTATTCCCAATGTTTTAAATGCTTAGATATCCAAAGTTTTTAGCATCGACGCTCTTTTTTAATTTTTTTTTATTTTTAGTGAAATGTTTACATACCGAAAGTTTTGAGCATCGATGTTCTTTTTAAAAAAAAAAAAATTATTGAAATGTTTACATACCGAAAGTTTTGAGCATTGGCACTCTTTTTGAGGTACTTGAATAGGCCTAACAGCTTAAATGTTTACATAGTGTGAGGCCCTTAAACATGCCTAAAAACCATAAATGTTTACTTAAATAGGCATGTCAGAGTACATTTTTCCTCCAATTTTTGCATACAATCTTGCAGTGAATTTGGACAATATTGTTGTCCACCGTCACTCACATAGTCATCATATGTTTCATATTTCTTCTATTCTTGGAATGGAATTTAGTCATCATTGAAGATACATATATTCTTTACTGGTTCATTGGTTGTTGTTTGTTCACTAGTTCATTCGTTTATCGGTTGCTACTTGTTGTTGTTTGGTTCAACTTTGCAAGGTTGAGGTTCTGCACCTACAGTTGGACCTATTGGTGCTTGCTCACTGGTTTGTTTCTTGTTGCTTTATTTTTTTTGCTTCAACTTTGCAAGGTTGGAGTCCTGCACCCGCAGTTGGAGTTGTTTTTTCACTGTGCAAGGTTCAAGTCCTGCACCCGCAATTGGACCCACGATTCTGTTGTTCATCATTGACGAGTAAGTTTCAATACCATAGTTTCATTCGTATTCGTTGTTTACAGTTTGCAAGTAAGAATGTTTAAGTATTTCCACTCTCATAGTCATCATATGTTTCATATTTATTCTATGCTTGGAATGCAAATTAGTCATCATTGAAGATACATATATTCTTTACTGGTTCACTAGTTGTTGCTTGTTCATTGGTTCGTTGGTTGCTTCTTGTTGTTGTTTGGTTCAACTTTAAAAGGTTGAGATCATGCACCTGTAGTTGGACCTCTTGGTGCTTTCTCGCTGGTTTTTTGCTTGCTACTTGCTTTTGTTTGCTTCAACTTTGCAAGGTTGGAGTCCTGCACCCGCAATTGGAGTTGGTTTTTCACTTTGCAGGGTTCAAGTCCTGCACCCGCAATTGGATCTGAGATTCTGTCATTCATCATTGACGAGTAAGTTTCAATACCATAGTTTCATTTGTATTCATTGTTTATTGTTTATTGTTTACAGTTTGCAAGTAATAATGTTTAAGTATTTATTCATCATTCTTATCCTTTAGACTTTCCATAGAGGTTGGCATATCTTTTTCTCCTGCTCTTAAATTTTCCTCCAATTTTCTCCCCAAGCTCTGCACCATGTGCATGCCAATGTCGTCTGCACAACTTCGACTATCATTTTTTTCTAGCATTACAAATCTCATTCATTTGTCGTATGTGATGAAGTGGAAATAACGCCTCAATTGAATAAGGAAATTATTTAGCCTTCGCACCTTGCCCTCGATGATATTCCCATTTTTCCCGGGAATGAGTACCTACCTATCCCGTACGATAATAGAACCTGTGTCATTCACATGAAAAGACGATGTCAAGATTGTTGTCTTTGCAAAATGTTCTTGTAGAAGAAAACTGCAGGTAGGTGTAGAAGGTATAAGTATGATACAACGGTAACCAAGCTGAAACAAAATTGCACACCATTGCTAAGCATTATCCATCTTTGTTGGTGACATATTTCAGTAAGTTATAAAGAAAAAAATTACAGGGCCTAGAATGCAAATCCTGGGTAATTCTAGGACCTGTTATTGCACTTTGTAGGGTTGAAATCATGCACTCGCAATTGGACCTGTGATTTTGTCATTCATCATTGACGAGTAAGTTTCAATACCATAGTTTCATTCGTATTTGTTCTTTACTGTTTACTATTTACAATTTTCAAATAAGAATGTTTAGGTATTTATTCATCACTCCTATGCTACAAACTTTCCATAGAGGTTGGCATATCTTTCCCTCTTTCTCTTAAATTTTTCTCCATTTTTTTATCCAAACTCTGAACCATATGCATTCTAATGTTGTGTGCACAACTCTGGCTGTCATTTTTTCTAGCATTACAAATCTCGGTCCTTTTCCTTATGTGACGAAGTGGAAATCTAACACCTCAATTGAATAAGGAAATTATTTAGCCTTCCCACCATGCCCTTGATGATATTCCCACCTTGCTCGGGAATGAGTACCTACATGCCTTTGTAAAATGTTCTTGTAGAAGAAAACTGCAAGTAGGTGTAGAAGGGATAAGTATGATACAAAGGTAACCAAGATGCAACACAATTGCACACCATTGTCGAGAATTATCCATCTTTAATGGTGACATTTTCAGTAAGTTATAAAAAGAAAGTTCCAAAACCTGAAAGTTCCAGGACAATGTCTACATTGTATAGGAACAGGAAAAGGAAAAAACAAATTGAGACCTTGGAAAATGATGACATTGACTACGCCATGAGAAAAGAGCCAGTGACATGTACTCGTTACTATAGACATAGAGTAAATACTTTGAGGCATTTCATATGTAATGCATATACATGAAAAGCTGCATATAATGCAGGTGGAACAACAGTCCACTCTGCATTATTGATGCCTTTTAACAAGTCGCATTTTCTTCCACTCATCAAAGAAATTTTAGATGCCTTATCAAAGCTTTATGACGAACTACAACTTGTGTTCTTAGATGAGGCATCCTTGATTGGAAGTCGCTTCTTTTATTCCATTGACAATCGACTGAGAAATATAAAACATGTCCAAACCAAATACTTTGGAAACCTTGATATGGTATTCTGTGGGGATCTTTACCAGGCACAACTCATACAAGATTCTCTCATATTTGAGCAACCTATGATCAACATGCAAATAATGACGCATGGATTTTGGAAAGACAACATAAAGTGCTTTGAATTGCATACTACAATGTGCCAAACAAATGAAAAATGTATTCCAATTCTAAATAGAATGCAAACAAACAACCAAACATGTGATGACTTAACATATATCAATTCAAGTTGAATGCGACCTGCCCCGACTGACCCAACCTTCCCTTACCTATTCTACAATAATAAGGATGTTGCAACGCATAACAATTATATGCTATCGCTCATTCCTGACAATGATATCATCATCAATTCAATTGATCTTGAAGAAGAAAACCATGGCAATGTACCATGTCATCAACATACAACAAGTGTCCATTTGCAACTTGTCCTGAAATTAGACATGCCAGTTGAAATATATGTCTGGAACTATGATTCACAGAATGGCCTAGTGAATGGTGCAGATGAAATACTCAAATCTTATACCAAAACAGAAAAATTTGATGTTCTCTGGATTAAGTTCCATGACCCACACATTGGCCATCCACAAGCCAACAAGTTAGCTTATCTATATAATTCAAACACTTCGCGTAATGGACACCTATATAGTGAATATCAAAACCAATATCACCATCGACAAAGACTGGTCAACTGAAGATTCAAAAACAGTTTCCAATTCAATTTGCATGTGCACGTACAATCTACAGATCACAAGAACTAACACTTGATAGTGTTGTCTTTGACCCTACCAGAATATGAATACATGGACTTGTATACACATCTATGTCCCGTGTCAGAATCATAGAGTCATTGTATTTTCTAAGCGCTCTTACAAAAGATAACTTCAAAGTCAAACATAAAGTTGATATTGAGATGCAACGCCTTCGGACTAGTGCAAAATGGCATCTGCAATATGATTACCAATCCATACAAACAAACTCATCTTTATCAATTCTCTCACTTAAAACACACAGCTTAAATGCACATATGAATGATATACTCAATGACTATGACAAAATGCAATCTGATATTCTGTGCTTGCAAGAAACATACATGACATTATGCATGCAAAATAAGCAATTTTCAAATCACACTTGCATATCAAGTTACATTATGCATGGAGTGATGATATTAGTGAAAAAACTTATAACAATTTTGGATCATATTCATTTCGAAGAAAAATATGTTGAGATGGTGCTAGAAAGAGTCATTTTCCGTGGATTGCAAATTGCAATATTCAATATCTATGTCGCTCTGTGTGCAACATTGCCAACATAATGAATGTTTTATCAAATGCATTACACCATTTACATATGAACGAAAACATTATCATTCTAAGAGACTTCAATGTTGACATGCTACAAAATAGTGGCATAACAAAAGAATTGGAAAACTACATGTGCAATTACAATCTTCGTTTTCTTTTGGTTAATATGAAGCACGTACAAAACACACTTATTGACCATGTATGGTAAAATGTGTCCATTTCACAATACACCCTCTTTATCTTAGACACATACTGGTCTGACCATGATACAATTTGTCTTGTACTTGAATTATGAAATATACATCAAACATATTACAAAATCATATTTTCATGTCTCAAAGCATATATGGATACTTTGTTGCACAAAACTAAAGCATTCAACTAGGATCATCCAACTTCTTAATATTTTCTATCTTGTAATATATTTTGGCCAGGAAAAATTCTATATAACCACAACCATGGATCAAGAAAAACAAAGTTCCATGCTTCCAACTCTATCTTTTATTCTATTCCTTTGATTCTCATTTATTGTATGTACATGTTACTTGTTTTCCCTTACATACCAACTTACATTCATGTTTATTGTATTTTGTGCTTTCCCACATTGAAACAAACAAAATAACTGGAGAAGATGAAGGACTCTTAACCACAAATGTAGAAGAAGAGATACAAAGGTGCATGCTTCTACTCTTATTTCATATTCCATTATTTTGTATTTCATTCATTGTCTGTATATTTATTCTACTACGTTGCACCTAATTTATTATATGTAGATACTACATATCTTCCTACATAATAACTTATCTTCATGTCAACTATTTTTTATGTACTGCTACATTGAAATAATAGAACTGTATTTATTTTTTTACATGTCTTTCTACATACCAACTTACCTTCATGTCCATTGTTTTTTCTACATTGCTACATTGAAAAAAACAGACTAGTTGGACAAGAGGATGAAATATTATATGCCACAGAAGAGGAAGTTGAAGTACAATCTTCGAAAAGGTATACCAATAGTGATAGTAAATCAAACACACAAAACGAGTAGGTGGATAAAATATTAGACTAGAAAATGATGATTTGGCAACAATGGGCCTTTGTTGAGACTTCTCGCTTCTGAAAATTTCCCTCCCCTTTTCTATTTTCCCACTCTCTTTTATCCCTTTTCTTTTCCCTCTTATATTCTTAACCAAATTCCCCTTTCTTTTTCCCCTCTACTTTCCCTTTCTGGTTTCTTTACTTAGTCATTTTTCTGAAAATGTCTAGATGTGCAGGTTGGAGGACTCACGGGTTCACATTTCTACTCATGCTTCTATATAACGAGTCCGACCAACTGCTTCCCCATTCCATACTTAGCCACTTTTTCGATCGTGGGTTCCCGGCCTAGCGGGCTCAAAATTGCGCTTCTATTGTTCAGTGTCCTGCAAACAACACCCGGAGTTCCGCAATATATAAATTGACAGCCGGACTCTCGGGTTGGTGGGCTCAAGATTGCCCTTCTATTGTTCCATGACCTACAAACAACACCCGGAGTTCCACGATATATAGATTTACCGCTTGACTCCCCCATCGTGCCTTGTTCCGTGTTACATATTTTTGCACTCAAAATTTCTGAGACATACAATTTGACCGCCAGGCCCTCATGTCTCTTGAGTATCCCTTGACACCCTATTTATACTCCATCCCCTTCGAGCATGTATGTGACATCCAAAACAATTATGAACAATATACAATGCCTATGCTTATTTAGTCGTTATGATGTTCATGTACACATGCTTGCATCAGAAAACGTTGGACGAGTGACATGGGCATGAGTAGTCAATCATTGCAAACATCAACATAACGACAAGGCCAAAGGTAAATATTCATACATTAATCTCTTTCTATGTTTACCAAACAAATATCGTGAGTTATTTATTCATTTATGTCATGATAAATATGTTGATGTCATCTACAACACATGTTTTTCAGTTCACAAGAAGTATCGCCTAGCGCAAGTGAAACGCCCAACATAGTGCAAGATCTGCAGACTAAGAGGTATAGTTACAAAACTCTGACCTACATACTTCATCCAAATTGTGCATCTACTTGTACATTTATGCCCAAAAAAAATGATACAAATTTCCATTCACATTACTTTTTTTGTTCAAAAAATGTCACATGGTCTAAACTTATAACACCAAATATACTATCGATAGAAGGCTTGAACAACCGTCGAACTGGACAAGTGTTCGTCAAGGAAATAATGGTCGTGTATAGAACCCACTTAGACAAGGAAAACAAAACTAAATGCATTATGTGTGCTGACATGACAGACAACGAATCCATGATGATAGTCACACTGACTATCTCTACACAACTTCTCGAGAAACATGCAGAAAAGATCTTTCCAAGTAATGGGATATCCATTACAAATTTCAATATATTACCGAAAACAGTATATGACCGTGGTGATTGTGATCGGATTATATCGCTCAATGAAACAAGTATTGTAGAAAAATTTCCCATGGTTTGTTCAGAATATCATTTTGTACCGAACACAACAATTAGCCAACTTGCACAGAGCAACGACATTTACCCAATCAAAACCATTGGTGCAGTTGTCACACTCGCGAGAAAAGTTGGCTCGCAACACATTCTCCATATAAAATATGGAGATTCAGACAACGACAAGGCAATGGTACCATTCTCCATATCCAGTTTTTTCCTTTACTTTCACATGCTTATATATCTCAGTAATCTTGCACAACTATTACACTATTCCATGTTGCAACTACAATTGTTCGACACCTATTCAAATTTATTTTCTTCAATGGAACAACAATTGCATAAAGGGCAATTTCCACTTATGCTCTTCAAAAATATAACAAAGAAAAGAGATGTTAAATAAAGGATCTTTCGCACAACCCAAGCAACATTTGTAACAGAATTGCGAACAGACATAGTACAAGATCTCAAGAAACTAACTAACTCAACAACTGTTGTGCGTATACATCTACAATTCCATCTACACTTTGTACATAAAAATTGTCTTAAACAATTTTGTGCAGCTTTTTTGTTGTACACTTGTATATTATATTGTTCAATATATTAACTACTATGTTCATGTGCGCAGGTTGAGGGTGTTTTGGTTCAGCGAATGCATACTCAACCCCCTTCGATCCTGTATGTGCCAAATGCAACTCTCCTGCTTATGTATCTGCTTTCATAAATGATGGCACAATTGATTTCCTACAATGCAGTAAAAAATGCCCTTACATATATAGACATTGCCTCAACGCTACCATTTGAACCCTCAACAACACAATTGTACATTGTACAATTAGAAAACCTGTATTACAAGATGTGCTTCCTGGGTTGGTAGAATTGCCATATGAAGTATACCTATAAAAAAAGTCAAACAGTGTCTACATGTTACGCAACTTTCGCGTCCATAGAAAATTTACATTAAATGAGGACAATTCCATACTGCATATCAACTGAACCAAAAAAAAAATCCATATCATGCGTTGACAAGAAACGAAACAATTTGATCTGTATCTGTGGCAAAGTGAACTGGAAGCGCATAAGATTGTTCAGTCCAGGAATTAGAATCATGAGGAAAGACCTCATACAAAGTACCCAACTATGAATAAATCAGTTCCATCCTTTGAGCCATCAAAATGGCTTGCTCCTCTAAACGAAACCATCAGGTATTTTTAATAATATTGCAAATTTGGCAATGTTCAAACTCCATTAAGTTAAATGTTGACACTCTTTTCTAGAACTAGTAATGTTAGAACATTTTCAGGTCAATGTGATTTTGGTTCATAGTACTATCATAAGCAAATGTTCATAGTAATATAGTAATCGACAAATTTCTTGGTGCCCATTTTAGGATTTGGTTATAGATGGGATACAATGCCCAATCTCCATTGATTTTTTCCTGTCTTGTGTTTGGCAGACTTTTGTTCATGTTCTTTCGTACTGTAGTTCAAGGTTCTCATGGGCTTGGTTTTTGAATTATGGTTGGAAGATAGATTCAAGATCTTAGCGGTTTTTCTATGATCTTAAAGAATATATAAGACCTACCTTGCCTTTTAATGTAAGATCTGTGAAGCAAATGTAATATGTAGTTCATTTTATCACTTTTACTTGATTGATGAAATTACCAAAATTCTTCTTCAGAAATATTTGAAATAAAAGGATATATGATAGGTGAAGTCGAATGGGACTATGATATCAACCACAAAAAATTAAAATTAAAATTTTTCGTTGTTATACTTACGGTCAAGTTGACAGTACAATAATTTTACTTGAACAACCCTTCATTGCTTTATATGTAGCTTTTTTATGCTTCTCTTATGCAAACACATCCTGGAAAGTATAACTATGACTCACTTTCTCTATTCCTTGATTGAAGATCATGTTCACCTATCTAATGCACTTCATAGTTAATGTTTATACCATCAATGGGGCTTTTTTAAGACCAATTCCCGCTTCTAAAAATTTCTCTCCCCTTTCTTTTTCCCCTCTACTTTCTCTTTCTGGTTACTTATTCGTTTTTCAAAAAATGTCTAAGTGTGCAGGTTGGCGGATTCACGTGTTCACATTTCCACTAATGTTTTTATATCACGAGTTCGACCGACCGCTTCCCTGTTCCATACTCAACAACTTTTTCGATCACAGGTTTCCTGCTAGGCAAGCTCAAGATTGCACTTCCATTGTTCCCCCCCCCTACAAAGAACACCCTGACTTCCCCGATATACAAATTGACAACCAAATTCCCCTTTATTTTCCCCTCTATTTTCTCTTTATGGTTACTTATTCGTTTTTCCGAATATGTCTCATTCTTTTATATCACGATTCCGACCGACCGCTTCCCCATTCCATACTTGGTCATTGTTTCGATCGTCAGTTCCTAAGAAGGTGCGCTCAACATTGTGCTTGATAGACAGTTGGCTTAGGTTGATGGACAATTGGTAGGAATTTTTGTTTGTCATTGATGTCAACCATTGGAGAGTAATATTGTAGATTGATTTCAACCCTTAGTGATTGATGGCAACACTTGGAGAAAGTCTGGTAGCGAATTCCGGTAGCACAAAGGTTTGGGTAATGGACCCAAGTTTGTTTGATGTATAATGGTATGATTTTTAATATACTTGAAGATAATACTATTCTAGATGGTTAGTAAATGTCATGTCATTTCCGATGGTATGCATAACGTCACATAACTCCTCACGGTTAGAGAGTTATGGCCATGTGAAGTTGGAGAAAGGTTTGGGTAATGGACCCAAGTTTGTTTGATGGATAATGGTATGATTTTTGATATATTTGCAGGTAAGAATATTTTATATGGATAGTACATGTCATGTCATTTCCAGTGGTATGTGGAACGTCACATAACTCCTCACGGTTAGAGAGTTATGGCCATGGGAAGTTGGAGAACCCTCATGAGTCATCTAGAAGCCCCAAAAGGTCAAAGTAGTCAAAGTGGTTTAAGATATTTTAGAAGGTAAATAATAAAGTGAAGTGATGAGTGTACTATAAGTCAAAGTGAATACAAAATAAATTATTTAAATAATAAAGTTAATGGAGAAATTACTAAGTTGACAAGTACTTAGAAGTGGGTTAACCCTAAAATAAGGAAAGTGGGTTAAGATGGGTAAAAGGTAACCCTTTGAGGAAGCTACATGAAAGTATAAATAGGAGGCAAGGCTCTCTCATTTTAATCACACTTGAGAATATTGAATATCTATAGGTGACTGAGGGAACCAAAGGATATATAAGCAGAATTTCAAAGGTAAGGTGAAGTAAAGAAGGTCGAAATTCAAGGGAGGATAAATTCTTTTGATAATGTTTTCTAAGGTGTGTTATTTACAAGTCATCTCACCATTTTTGCAATAACATTTTTTCTAGAATGATTCTGATCATGAAATTGGGAGGCCATTGAGGAAACATATCCAAGTAGTTGTGGTACAAATTTCAACTTGTGAGTATTTATGTTTTTGGAGTTACACTCCGTGGAAAATAGGGTTTGTGGCTAGTCCTGAAACTAGTATAAAACATGTGTTTCGGGTAAGAACATCATAACTTCTTCCAAACATATCCAAATTCAGTAAGACCAGATTTGTTGGTTAGAGTATAGTCTTTAGTATTCTATGTACAATTTTCAGATCCATATGACAAATATTATGTGTGGGGCACGCTCTACAACTTCGCTCTCTAGAATAAGCTAGAATTCAACAAGGTATGTCATTTTTACTATAACTCATTTTCTGAGAGGTTCCAAGTAGTGACACTTGGAGGAA
This sequence comes from Picea engelmannii, assembly GCA_009831015.1. Lineage (NCBI taxonomy): Eukaryota > Viridiplantae > Streptophyta > Pinopsida > Pinales > Pinaceae > Picea > Picea engelmannii. Next base: position 92,616 of record ML803736.1, read on the forward strand.
TTGCATAAAACACACTGAAGAACATTGTATACTATTTTCACATATTTATTCATTACAGGTACATAGTTATGATTATTTCAAGTTAAGGTTGTTGACTAATCCAAAATTAGTCATGTGAGACTAAAGTAAAGTTTGATGAAAATGCTAGTCTTTTGTTGTTAAAGTTAAGGAAGGTTTGCAGGTATGTGATCATATACACCAGGTCTATTATAGAGTTACAAATCATATTCGGATGATGAAATTGATGAGGGCTTTTGGTTGAGGTACATGTTGGGTACATGGTTGAGACAAGTAGTTGATGAGTTGGCACATACATGAGGTGTATAGTTGATGATGTTGGTACATATTGATGAGTCATATTTTATGTGTATTT
>ML803736.1:93038-150555 GCA_009831015.1 Picea engelmannii
GGTACATGGTTGAGACAAGTAGTTGATGAGTTGGCACATACATGAGGTGTATAGTTGATGATGTTGGTACATATTGATGAGTCATATTTTATGTGTATTTGATACATGATTGGTACATACTTGGTACATGGTTGGAGGCACTTTTTAGTAGTATTATTGACACATGGTTTATGGATGATGTAGCATACTTGTATTGGTATATTATTAGAAGCACATATTGATCTTGGTGATGATTATGAGTTGTTGTGTTATGCTTGGTTGATGCACATCTTTGAGAGTTGTCTTGGTGGTTGATCTTGGTGAGTAGATATTATTTGAATGATAAGATTGATGAGATAGATTGTTGTGATAGGTTGTTTGAACAGGTTGTTGTGACATGTTATTTGTACAGGTTTGGTGCATGGTTGATGCACTTGTTCATGGTACAGGTTGAGGTACAGGTTGGTGCATGGTTGATGCATTTGTTTATGGTACAGGTTGAGGTACAGGTTGATGCACTTGTTTATGGTACAGGTTGATTACAGGTTGAGGTACAGGTCGATGCATGCTTGATGCATGGTTCATGTTATTGGTACAGATTGTTTGGTACGGGTTGATTGGTACAGGTTTACAACAGTATATCTCACAGTGATAGTGTGACAGTGGTTCCATCATTCTACTTATACGTCAAGATGGTTGGACGGGGCAAGGACAAGTGATTGTAGCCACCTTCCGGTTGTAGTCGGAGAACATAGGAGGTTGTAGCCTCCTTCTGGTTGTAGCCAGAGAATTGGGGAGTTGGAGCTTCCTTCAGGTTGTAGCTTGAGAAACTAGGGGGTTGGAGCCTCCTTCCAGTTGCAGTTGGAAAACAAAGGAATTCAGTGCTTGCAATGAATGTAATTCTTAAAGACATATAAGAAAAAGCATTATGTGGTTTTCTCTCACTTTGGGTTTCCACGTAAAACACCGGTGTATTGTGTATGCGTGTGATTATTCATTTTATCATTGTTTATTTACTCTGCAACTATTGGATGATAATGCTACATTGATATAACACTTGCATTTTAGGTGAAAAATGATTCAATTTCTCTATTATTGATTCACCCCCCCTCTCAGTAATCCAACAATTGGAATCAGAGTCGGTTCCTTCAGAAAACAGTTTAACCACTGAAAGGAGATCATAGATTATTCTGAGAATTTGGTACCAATGTTTAATGGTCATAATGGTTTTAAGTATGAGATATGGTGCAGAAGGACGAAAGTATTTTTACAGGTACAAGGACATTATATTTGGCTATTAGTTGTTACAGGATATGATAGTTCAAAAAGGGAAAAGACTGCAGCCAAGAAGGAATTGAAGAAGAATAACAAAATAGCAAAGGATTTCATCTAGGAAGGATTACCTAATCCGGTAAGAGAAAAGGTTGGTAAATGTTCACCATCCAAAGAACTTTGGGATAAGTTACATGACATATATTCTTCACCCATCGCAGATTCAAAAAATACTAAAGAAGACGCAGATACATATCAAGAATAATTATGTTCACCATGTCAAACAGATTCAGAAGATGAAGAGTACATAATCACCAGAGTATGTTGTTTTTCTTTAATTGTGAAAAACGTGGACATCTTGAAATAAAATGCCATGAAGGAAATGAGACAGAAAAATTAATTGAAAAGAACGACAATTACGAAGCAGAATTGATTAGTGCTTTAGATGAACTAAGAGAAGAAAACAAGTCACTCAAGAAAGAATTGATGAAACAAACGGAAAGTGTTCACATTTTTTAAGAAGCCCAACAGGTCATCGAGAACTTAAGAACTCAGCTATAAGAAGGCAGAAAGATTGAAGAAAATATCGAATATCAAAAGCAGTGTTTGGAAGCCAACATAGAAGCATAGAAGGATGAAGCAGAAATGAAAGAGAAGATATTGAAAGATCATCTTAAGGAAAGAACTAACGATCTAAACCAACTTGAGGCAGAGTTTGGTCAAGAAGAGAAAGGACTTGAAGAAGAAATAATCACATTAAAAATTCAGCTTGAAGAAGCGAAAAGAACAGAAGAAGTCATGAAGTCTCAGATAATGAAGAAAGAAGAAGAGGTTGATAAGCTTGAAGAAGAAGTTGTCACATTGAGAAGTAAAATCGTCAAGCTCAACAAGAACGTTGAAGAGATAAAAGCATCCACATCAGTTATAGAGAATGAAGAGAAGCACTCAAGGTTGTTAGAAAAGAAAAATGAAGAAAATAGAAAGAATTATGCAAAAGTACTCAAAGGAAGGAATCATGGTCAACCAGAATCTAAGAAAACTATTGAAGATACATCTTCAAGAAGACCATTCATGTTCAAGCCACAAAGAAGCTTCAATCATGATCATGATCAGTCAAGGCAGAAATTCAGAAGGACTACACCACAAAAAAGATCATTCACTCCCAGGTATGCAAATTTATTTTATGGTCATTGTTTTTATTGTACTAATTTTGGACATAAGGTTGCAAATTGCAGGGATTATAAAAGAAATGTTCAAGTAAGAAGTGCATATGTGGCCCCATGTAACATTGAATGTTACAAATGTCATAACTATGGACACGTAGCTAGTGATTGTAAAAGAATGATCGATACTTCCATGAAAGAGAACATTGATATCAGATATAAGAAAGTATGGATGAGAAAACACGAAGAATAGGTGAACAAATATCAGGTCCCAGAGATGGAAATATTGGCAATAAAACAAGATGAAGAAAATTCTACAGAGAAAAAGAAAGATGTCAGATACATACAGGTTTGGAAAATAATTGAAAGAAAAGAAGGACGGGTAAATAAGGAACAGGTTCAAGAGATTGTACTTTCAGGAATTGTAGTGAAAGATGAATCCACAGACAAAAAGAAAAAAGTCAGATCTCAGAGAGATGATGAATCTAGCAATGACGATGATGATGAATCTACCAATGAAGATGATGATGAATACACATCAGAGCAAGAATTGTTCTGAGTCATCTGGCTTAGAGACTCCCATTTAATATGAATATTAGACAGGGGGAGTCTATGCGATAGCTGTGACAGACCAAATAACCATCCTTCAAGCAACTTGCAGAGTTTGAGAAGACATATCCAGAGAAGTCAGTTAGCAGCAGTACAATTTGATGGATTAATCAAGACTTCATGATAGTATAGTGATAAATGGGTCGGCATTATGGACAGTTGCGCAAGTAGAGTCTTCGACAGTATGGACTAGAGCATGGATTCATAGATTGGTTCAAAGAGTGGTTCAGAGACAAAAGAACATTATCATAATGGATGATAATTACATAGGAAATGGCTCGAACAATGCTAATGGATTCCAAATTGAAAAATATTTTTTGGACACATGCAGTGCATACAACAATTCACATTCAAAACAAAGTAATGCTCATAAACAACAATGACAAAAATCCTTACGAACTATGGAAAAGAAGCACAGACATCAGCCTCTACATCAAGGTAGTTGGACAGGTGGCACGATTTCAAGCATCACCAAAGGAATCACATGTCTTAGCAGTATAGAGGATTTTCAGATATCTCGAAGGAACATAAGAGTTTGGATTATGGTATCCAAAAGGAAGGGATCTATCACTTATTTCCTACACAGATGCAGATTGGGCAGGTTGCATTGATGACCGACGAAGCACCAGTGGAGTAGCGTTCTACTTAGGTGAGTTTTTAGTATCTTGGCGAAGCAAGAAACAATCATCAGTATCTTTATCTACAGCCGAAACATAGTATATTGCAACAAAAAGATGTTGTACTCAGGTTCTATAGATGAAACAAAATTTGACAGATATACAGGTTGATTATGATGAGCCCATTCCAATCTATTATGATTATACAAGCGCCATCGGTATCTCAAAGAACCCAGTGATGCACTCCAAGAAGAATCACATTCCAATAAAGTATCACTTTCTACGGGAACAAGTTGCAGAGAAGAACATCAGCATTGAATATGTGGGCACAAAAAACAAGTGGCAAACATCTTTACAAAACCATTTCCAAGGGAATCCTTTGAGTATTTTCGCCAGAGACTCAGAGTAATTTCTACTCCAAAATGAATGTTTATCTTATATGTCTTAGATTTACACAAGGAAGCACCATAAAGAGAACAGTTCAAGTTGGGGGATAAGTTTCATGAAGAGTTCAGTCAGAGGGAGTATCCCCAAGGACAGTTTAGTTAGTGGGAGCAGCTCTGGATGGAAAGATACATTTTCCATTGATGACAAAGAGGGAGATATTTATCAGATGCAGGATAGAAATGCTTGGAGAGAGAGAACAGAGGAATGTAGACAAGGGGAGCAGCCCAAAGAAAGTTTAGTCAGGGGGAGCATACCCAAAGGGAGATACCCTTTTCCATTGATGTTAAAGGGGGAGAGATAGAAACATTGATGAGGAGTATAAGCATGAATGTTATCATGTCTAAGTGTTGCCATCAATGCCAAAGGGGGATATTTTCAGATAGTTGGCTTAGGTTGATGGACAGTTGGTATGGATTTTTGGTTTTCATTGATGTCAACCATTGGAGAGTGATATTGTAGATTGATTTCAACCCTTAGTGACTGATGTCAACCCTTGGAGAAAGTATGGTAGCGAATTCTGGTAGCGCAAAGGTTTGGGTAATGGACCCAAGTTTGTTTGATGTATAATGGTATGAGTTTTAATATATTTGAAGGTAAGACTATTCTAAATGGGTATTACATGTCATTCCATTTATGGTGGTATGTAGAACATCACATAACTCCTCACGGTTAGAGAGTTATGGCCATGTGAAGTTGGAGAAAGGTTTGGGTAATGGACCCAAGTTTGTTTGATAGATAATGGTATGAGTTTTTATATATTTGCAGGTAAGAATATTATATATGGATAGTACATGTTATGTCATTTCCAGTGGTATGTGGAACGCCACATAACTCCTCACAGTTAGAGAGTTATGGTCATGTGAAGTTGGAGAACCCTCATGAGTCATCTAGAAGCCCCAAAAGGTCAAAGTAGTCAAAGTGGTTTAAGATATTTTAGAAGGTAAATAATAAAGTGAACTGATGAGTGTACTATAAGTCAAAGTGAATGGAGAAATTACTAAGTTTACAAGTGGTTAGAAGTGGGTTAACCCTAAAATAAGGAAAGTGGGTTAAGATGGGTAAAAGGTAACCCCTTGAGGAAGCTAAATGAAAGTATAAATAAGAGGCAAGGATCTCTCATTTTAATCACACTTGAGAATATTGAATATCTACAGGTGACTGAGGAAACCAAAGGATATCTAAGTCGAATTTTAGAGGGAAGGTGAAGTAAAGAAGGTCGAAATTCAAGGAAGTATAAAATGTTTTGATGATGTTTTCTAAGGTGTGTTATTTACAAGTCATCTCACCATTTTCGAAATAAATTTTTTTCTAGAATGATTATGACCGTTGAATTGGGAGGCCATTGAGGAAACATATCCAAGTACTTGTGGTACAAATTTCAACTTGTGGGTAGTTGTATTATTGGAGTTACACTCCGTGGAAAATAGGGTTTGTGGCTAGTCCTGAAACTAGTATAAAACAAGTGTTTCGGGTAAAAACGTCCTAACTTCTACATAACAGATCCAAATTCAGTAAGACCAAATGTTTTGGTTAGAATACAGTCTTTAGTATTATGTACACAGTTTTCAGATCCATACAACAAATATTATGTGTGGGGCACACTCTACAAGTTTTATCTCTAAAATAAGCCAGAATTCAACAAGGTATGTAATTTTTACTATAACTCATTTTCTGAGAGGTTCCAAGTAGTGACACGTGGAGGAATTGCATAAAACACACTGAAGAACATTGTATACTATTTTCATATCTTTATTCATTACAAGTACATAGTTATGATTATTTCAAGTTAGGGTTGTTGACTAATCCAAAATTAGTCTTGTGAAACTAAAGTAAAGTTTGATGAAAATGCTAGTCTCTTGTTGTTAAAGTTAAGGAAGGTTTGCAGGTATGTGATCATATACACCAGGTCTATTACAGAGTTACAAATCAGATTTGGATGATGAAATTGATGAGGGCTTTTGGTTGAGGTACATGTTGGGTACATGGTTGAGACAAGTAGTTGATGAGTTGGCACATACATGAGGTGTATAGTTGATGATGTTGGTACATCTTGATGAGTCATAGTTTATGTGTATTTGATACATGATTGGTCCATACTTGGTACATGGTTGGAGGAACTTGTTAGTAGTATTGTTGATACATGGTTTATGGATGATGTAGCATACTTGTATTGGTATATTATTAGAAGCACATATCAATCTTGGTGATGATTATGAGTTATTGTGTTATGCTTGGTTGATGTGCATCTTTGAGAATTGTCTTGGTGATTGATCTTGGTGATTGATCTTGGTGAGTAGATATGATTATGTTGATAAGATTGATGAGACAGGTTATTATGATAGGTTGTTTAAACAGGTTGTTGTGACATGTTATTTGTACAGGTTTGGTGCATGGTTGATGCACTTGTTCATGGTACAGGTTAAGGCACAGTTTGGTGCATGGTTGATGCATGTACTTATGGTACATGTTGATTATAGATTGATGCACTTGTTTATGGTACAGGTTGAGGTACAGGTTGATGCATGCTTGATCCATGGTTCAAGTTATTGGTACATGTTGTTTGGTGCGGGTTGATTGGTACAGGTTTACAATAGTATATCTCACAATAATAGTGTGACAATGGTTCCACCATTCTACTTATATGTCAGGGCGGTTGGGTGAGGCAAGGATAGGTGGTTGTAGCCACCTTCCGGTTGTAGCGAGAGAACATAGGGGGTTGTAGCCTCCTTCTAGTTGTAGCTAGAGAATTGGGGAGTTGGAGCTTCCTTCAGGTTATAGCTTGAGAAACTAGGGGGTTGGAGCCTCCTTCCAGTTACAGCTGCAAAACAAAGGAATTTGGTGCTTCCAATGAATGTAATTCTTAAATACATATAAGAAAAAGCATTACGTCGTTTTCTCTCGGTTTGGATTTCCACGTAAAACATTGGTGCACTGTGTATGTGTGTGATTTCTCATTTGTTCATTGTTTATTTACTCTGCAACTATTGGATGATAATGATACACTGATATAACACTTGCATTTTATGGTGAAAAATGATTTTATTGTTCTATTACTGATTCACCCCCCCTCTTAGTAATCCAACAGTGCTTCCATTGTTCTATGACCTACAAACAACACCTGGAGTTCCACGATATACAAATTGATCACCGAATTCATCCATCATGCCATGTTCCGTGTTACACATTTTGCAATGAAAAGTTTGGAGACATACAATTTGACAATCGGGCCCTCACGCCTCCTGAGTATAACTTGTGACCCTATTTTGAAGCTCGACCAACTACTTTCCATACTTGGCCATTTCTTGGAATCTCTTTCGCGGGTCGTCGGGTTGGCGGGTTCACGAAATGTCCAATCCTTAATCACTCTTCGTCATCCCCGCCACCTTCGCACTTCTTTCTAAATATGCAATTAATAACCTTTAATGATAACATCTCATCATGCAGGAACTGTAAAGATTATCATTAATGAGAGAAAGGCTCGAGGAGATCTCCCATTAATACGAATTAAACCAAGATTTGTGGAGGGTTATATTATCTCTTCTGAGTGTTCATTTCAAACATCATGGAATCTCTTCCGCGCGTCATCGGGTTGGTGGCTTCACGAAATATCCAATCCTTAATCACTCTTCGTCATTCCCACCACCTTCGCACTTCTTTCTAAGTATGCAATTAGTAAGCTTTAATGGTAACAACTCATTACGTGGGAACCGTAGAAATTGTCATTAATCAACGAAAGGCTTGAGGAGATCTCCCATTGATACGCATTAAACCAAGATTTGCGGAGGGTTATATTATCCCTTCTGAGTGTCCATTTAAAACATCATCTGGAGCAAAAGGACGTTCTCCTCAACTTATGGTAGCAGCTCGACAACATTTCTGTCGAGATACAGTGATACAGTAAACACCTTTGGGCATGATGACCAGAACTTCCAGCGGTCCAGGGCATATTCTTACTACTCATCCCCTTCTACCTAGAAGGAAGTAAGGAGATGGTCCCTTGGTGTGTTGAGAGATATATTTCAAGCCAAAGAATTCCAAGGCAACCCCCCTGCGTTTATTTGTTTTATAACCCTATAAACGTGTATATATTTCCCCCCTGCGTTTATTTGTTTTATAACCCTATAAATGTGTATATCATGTATTTGCTCTGTATATCCATTGTCCGCTCCAAATTTCAAGGATTTTGCAAAAAAGAACAAAAGAATGGTCAGCGTAGAGGTTGATGCGGTCAATTTTGAGCTGAAAGAAGATGATCTGATGGACGATGATACAACGATGGATGATGGAAATGTAGAGGTTGTTCCCACTCCTGCGCCCAAATTGAAATCCACCATAATGGGGGGCACTTCCCATATCGACGATGGCGGCCTTAACAAGACCAAAGGAAGGGGTTTCAGAAAAGAAACCGACGTTGAACGCAATAGTTGCTTTGCAACACGAGAGTTTGAGTCTCTTGACTCGGATGGTGGTCCTGGCCCTCAGAGATGTATCCTTTCCTTTCATTTTTAGGGTTTTGGGTTAGGGTTTAGATTTGTCCCTGGTACAGGTTGTGTCCCTAAAGTCTTTGACTGTAAGGAGATGGTCTCTTGGTGCGCCGAGAGATATATTTCAAGCCAAATAATTATTCAATTGCAAGACCAGTCTCATGTTCTGTGGAGATAAAATTAACATCTTAGGGGGTGAGGACCAGAACTCCCAATGGTCCAAGGCATATTCTTACTACTCATCCCCTCCCGCCTAGAACAAAGTTATTTTAACCTCTGGAATTTCTCGTGTTGGATGTTTCCCTGAAGTCTTTGATTGTAAGGAGGTGGTCTCTTGGTGCACCAAGAGATATATTTAAAGCCAAATAATTATTCCAGTGCAGGACCACTCTCTTGTTTCTTTGTCACCTCAGGTCTTTCACAAGATGTTGATATTGTCGAAGCCAACATTGACCTTCAGAGGAGAATAATGCAAGGAGTTCTTAAAAAAGAATGATAATCAAATTTGTATGCATGTTCAAGAGCTTGTCGATGCCTTCTTCATGTTGTCGCACTAGATGAACAACACATAATTGTATGCATGCTTTTTTTTGTAACTCTACCTGTATTTATGATAAGTATGTTCAATGCTTTGATGAAAATAACTCAGTTCAATGTCTATGGATAAATATATATTATCCACTATTTTTATTATAGATTTACTATTAAAAAAATTGCCTTGGAATCTTGGTTGGTGCTTCTTTGCTAGATTTAACACCTCTTCTCGTTTGCATGGTTCGATAGTCTCGTAATTCTTAAATATTGTATTGACTCAAGTAATTTGATCAAATATTAGGCATTGAACAATTATGTGACAACGCATCATGTCGATCACATGAAGCTTCTATGGAAACATAAATGAATTTCACACAGTTCCAAACCAACATTCAATTCCATTTGTAATGTAGATAGAACATAGCAACACTAATTCACGATGCGGGAATTGGGGCCCCGCCCAAGAAGTTTCGTTCTCATCTCAAACTTGTTGAGAGAACGATCTCGTATTCCCCTCTCGCTTCCTTGATTCCTTCACTCGAAAAGGAAGCATATTATTGGTTGTCCATCCCCCGGCCTCTATTTGTCACCCCAGGTCTTCCGCAAGATGTTGAGATTGTCGGAGCCAACATTGACCTTCAGAGGAGAAGATTGCAAGGAGTTCCTAAAAAATCATGATAACGGGTTGGACCTCTTACCCGAGTTCCTAGAAGACCCGATGACAATTCCTGAATATATCACAAGGTTGCAGGTTAGTTCATTTATAAATCCATTCCGGGAAATTGCCTAGTTGTTTACAAGAATAACAGGACACGAATTCACAACAAGCATTTCTCGCATGATTCTTTATATTTTTTATTTCATGGTCAGGGAACAAGCCATTTTTTATTGGGGGAAGCTAATTTCCATTGAAATTTGTTCCCAATTGTCACAATTCAAACAAGAGAAGAAATTTTATATGTCATCCTACTTGGTTTTTGCAATAGTGCATTGCTGTCCATTTCCAAAATTGTCTCTGTCCAAGAAGGTAAATTGTGAATTTGACCCAGTAACTTTCTGGTACCAGGCCTTGTGGAGGCACAAGGCCTCCCATTGTTTTTATGAGGTTTTTAATTACTTTGTCTCAATTTTAAAATATTTATTGTTAGGAAAGGATGCTCCCCAGATGTTCGACCAGGCAACCAAGTTTTTGGACAGGAAGGGGACACTTGAACAAATGGAGAATTACAGTGTAATAATGACTTTTGGCTCCAAGGAAAATCCTCTTTCCTTCCATGTCACATTATGGACATAATGTTTGCTATAGAAATAACAAGGCAATACAACTACAGGTTGCATTTTTTCCATGAGAAGAGAAAAAAGAAGTTCATTCCTCTACCTTGGAAAGTCAGGGACTTCATGTTCAGGAATGTCAATAAGATTGACGAATTCACAGGCCATTTCAACAACTTGAACCTAAGATATGTTAAAAGGCTAAGAGGGTTTGACCCTAATGGGATTTTTGTAGAACATTTACTAGCAGTTGGCTTCAGAAATTCTTTTATATACACTCTTGAAAGAAGTCAAAGACAATGACGACAACACTCCTACTCCTGATGTTGGTGACCTAGAGACATTGCAAAGCACCAATGAATTGTACAAACAACAGGGAAAAATCCTCGGTGAGAAGAGTGTCCAATCCCCAACTGCCACTCCCAAGAGTACGACATCCCGGGGCATCGTTCCAACAACCCACCCCAGTAAGAAAGAAACCCACAATTCTTCAAACGGAGGAGGAGATAAGAACCCTCCTCGAGGTAAAATTGATAGTTCTCACAAGCTTCCCATGAGGAAGAAGAGAAAAAATGTTGTGGAACAAGCGGAAGAGCTCGTAACTGAAAGTGAAGACATGGAACATGAGACTGATCTGGATAACGTATATGTAATGTTGATCAGCTTGGGACGCGATCCACCATAATCCCCTAATGGAAATAGTTGAGACCGAGATTTTTGACGAAGATGAATCCTTCGTATTCCAGAGCGTTGTTTTTTACAATGAATCTAAAAATTTAATTATTGAAAAGAGAGATGTAAGAAATAAGAAAGGGAAATCTCATTCAGATATTAACCTTAGGAACATGCAGTCGTCCCAAATATCCTAACTACACCGAGCAACCGGAGATGCTCTTGATGATTCCATTGGAGGCATTGAGGCGGAGAATGTCAGACTGAAGGATCGAATCAAGGAATTGGAGGAAGCTTTGATTCCTATCTCATTTCTTGCCAGTCCTTTAGCAATAATTGTGCCTGCCACCTCTACAGCCAAGTTAAAAGGATCCTCCAGCCTCCTCACATCGTGTAGAGGCTATGTAGAGAAGAATATCAAGAAAAGAATGGAGTTAATTACTCAAGCCTGGGAAACATCAAAAAGTATAGCTTCCTTTGGAACAAGGGCACATGCATTGTAGGAACATTTGCAAGTGGATTTAAAAAACGAAGAAGGTTTCTATCTAGACACAGTTGTCCCTTTTGGAATCAATGTCACCAACATGGCATAAATGAGAAGAAGAGAAGAAGATCTCCCCTCCCCAAACCAGATCAAACAATTAAATGCATGCTGGAAAGATAAATTTAAGAACCTACATCTCATTGTCATATCATGTGAACAAGCCATATCAAAGAAAGAAGAATTATTCAGAAAGTTGACCGAAATAGACTTAGTTGGAAGTACCAACGAGGTCCAAGACCCCAAATTAATCCTCAACTCCTTGTCCTTAACCAAGCAAGAATTTGATGAACAGGATGATATTTTTAAGGGGTTGTCTTTAAAAAAAAATTATGGCATCCTTGAATATGATGAAGATGACGTGGACAACTGGCTAGTGGACTATTCGGTACAAAATGAAGAAATTGAACAGGCTTTGTGTAATCTTTCTATCGATCTAAGGGAATTAAAAAGCGAGATTTTCAACATAAAAATCCGGCATGAGATCAACGTGGACCCCATGAGAAGCTAGATTGAAGAATGGCTCCAAAGGGAAATCGACAAGCTCACCGACGAAGGGAAACAAGCGGTTGGCAGAATTCCAGAAACTGTCGACAAGAGCAATAAAAAGGCATCAACAAGAAAATAGAAAAGGGGGAGAGAGATACCATCAGAGTAAGTCTATACTGATCACATCATGTTTTCTTTATCAATCAAGTTATTCCACCTCTTTAAATAGAAATGTCTAACCAAAGACTGACAACTTCCAATTTCTTCTTTTCAGGTCTTGCTCTCTATCGTCGTCCACTTCTTCTTTCTACAGTCTTATTTCGTGTCCTTATTTCTTTTATGGTCCACGGGAGCCCCAATCCCAGTCTATATGACAAACGCATTTAAATTTTGAGGAATATGTAACAGATATTATTAATTTTTGATAAATTTCAAAGAAAACTACTTCGGTAACAATCTCGATGGTGCCTTGTAACGTTGTTTTCGGAATGCAAAGTTAGTTCTCTTTATGCGTGTTGGTCATATTCTTTTATTTTTATGTGCTCAAATTTGTTTATCTTGAACTATGTTGGATGTCAAGAAATTGTGTTTATTTAATTTGAATGTTTAATGTGTGTGATTCCTGGTCCTATTTTCTAGAAACATTTATTTCAAAAAACAAAAAAAAACAAAAAAAAACAAAAAACAGTTTCTATCGTTATGTATTTCTTTAAGTCATTACAACGAAAATTATCTAAGTCCCACATTTGAACTATACACGCCCCACGAAAAAATTAAAGAGGAGTACCGCATCTATAAAAACGCAGTAGGATTGACATCCTCGTTAGGTTGTCGTTTTGGTCCTAACAGATTCAAGGGTCAACAAACTTGTAAACACATCTGCAAGAATATTTGCAGAAATAGAAACCTTCAAAAAACTTTATCATTGTCAAAAAAACAATCAACTGGATAGACATGTTACAAATATACCAGTTGGTACTATATTGAACTATCATAGGCATCTTACAAATATTATGTTCTTACAAATATTTATGTTGGATAGGCATGTTACAAAGATGCCCTCTTCCTGGAAATAAATTGCAAATCAACATCTGCAAAGTAGCCTTGTTTCTCACGGACAAAAGTTTCAGGAAAAGGGCATCTTCCTCTGTCTCGACACCTTCTTTTCACACAGTTTAAGTTAACTTCAATGAGATGAAAACTCGTGAAAATAAACAATCATGTTAGGTGTGTGTTAATATATAGAAAAAACTAGCAAACACAGAGGCCACACAAAAAGATCAAAGAATCTTCGACACTGGACACATTTTCAAAAAATATATATTTGTTTCTTTGCCATCACATATAACTTTATTTATCCTCACACATATAGAGACAAACAAGCCAGATGGTCTATTTAATAGAATGAAATGGATGTTGCTTACTTTTTCCATGGGAAAAATTAAAGAAGTGACTATGAAAATTGTAATTAACTCTAAATATTGGGATGAAAGTCAGTTGGAAGTATACAAAGATCATTATAAATGAATTTCATAAATACATTAAAGAGATCAAACCTACAAGGTAGGAACGGAAATTTCGAACATTGCAAGTCAAACTCCAACAATATATCAAGTTACACATGATGTGGACATCTGTGCTTTTTAGTAGCTATATACTGCACTACTAGTAATAGGAAAAATTACATAATCTTATTAAGAAAATAAAAGCAAGATGGATTATGCAAAACACGGTATAATCAGAATGAGAATACTTTAAAAAACTAAATGGTTTCAATGCCATAATTTCTCTCAGAGATTAATGCTCGGGCGCCTTCTCTTTCTAAAATGAATGTGAGTCATCGATCAGTTTCCACTCTGCCATCTGGGCAACCCTGGCACTTTAGCGTCTTTGTTAAAGTTTTGGCCGACCTGCAAATTTTAGAACTCCCCTGGCCATATTTAGCTATGGAACAAATTTCTCACAAAGTGACTTTCTCGCTAATTACTTGTTGACCCGATATTAATATAATATTATCAATAACTAATTCGGGAATTCAAGACTCCGGCTCTTCGGAGGAACTGTGTTTGTTCTGGAAGGAAAACTCCTGGAGTGACATTCTCTCGGAGTCATGTAGCAGCCTGACGTCTTATAACTGGCGTGTCGCACAGTGCCACGTGTCCTTTTATACATGGATACCACATGTACTTCATGTTGCTTTCCACGTGTCTGCGACAGTTTCCATGTGTCTCCGATACTTTGGGCTTCTCATTCTCCCATGGTCCCCCCATACTTGTGCATTTATTCCCATTCCAACCCGGTAGGGACTACATTGCCATGAAACACTTGTTTAGTTTATTTTTCTTTCCATTTTCTATAGTAACCTCTATCTATATTAAGATATGCATTAGTCACTCATCAGCTGCATTATGTTTTCATTTTCGTTTTTTGGGGGGAGATTTTTCTTCAACTACATGACCGTCCTAGATTTTTCCGCATAATAGTGCACATGTTTTGATATATCATGCGTAGTTACACATGAAACTTCCAAAAACCCATAACTTCAACATTTATAGTTGTGCTAATTTGATTTATCTTTATTCACATAGTCTCATGATTGTGATCTATTTTTCTTTTTCTACATAGTTTCACCTTTTCAACAAAATTATATTTTTATGTCAATTTGTGTTTTTTTTAATAAGGTTTTGAAATTGGATATTTTAGAGTACTTTTAGCATGATTCATGTTGTTTATTATTTTTTTCTATTGATGCCTATTTTTTATGTTTTTGAAGTAAAAAGAATAAAGGAAAAGATAAAAAATGTCAAGCATTTTTCCATTTATGCATTTTCATTTCTAGCAATATTTCTTTATATATAATTACACATTATAAAGATAACAAAACACACCCTATGAATAATAAAAATACCTAAAATAAACACACATAATAAAAAGAATTAGATATTTTTATTTTGAGTCTATCACACTAGCATTAGTCTTAGGATAGATCTTACACTTAGATTTTGGTGGTGGTTTTTAATTCCCCAAGGCCATTTAAATTGGACATTTTGTTAGGGTCTTACCCTAACCCCCTTAAGTGGATAGATATATTGTTATGTATTGAGACCATATTTATAAAATAAGGCTCATGTAGAAGACATCGTGTAAAAACAATAATTGTAAGAAGGATAACTATAAGGTTTCCCCTACTAGAAAGTTCCTAGATGGTTAAATATAAACTAGTGTGAAAGCAATAATTGTAAGAAGGATTACTGGAAGGTTCCACATGCTAGAAAGTTAATAGGAGGTTATATAGAAACTATATAAATAAGTAGCAGCAATATAATGAGATATCTTACAAAGAATATTGCAATTAGAGGTCTTCTCAGTTGGAGGTTTCCCCCTCAAAGAGGCAAGTGAATATTGCTTTCATAAATAAAGGTATTGTTATTTGTGGTATTTTGGTTCTACTACAATTGCCTATCACTGTTATAGTTTATCATTTTCTCTCTAAACATTGTTGTATTATGTTATTTCTACTCTAAATCTTATATTTTGTCAATAAGAAACACTACAAGTGGTATCAAAGCACTTTCCCAAGCCAAGATTTTTAGAGAAAATTATTTTAAGGCTAGAGATGTATTCTGGAATCTATAAATAACATAGTGATATATCGTTTAGTGGGTAAATCTACAATTGGGGAGGAATACACGTTGGAAATACAAGAGGTTTCACTTGATTGGGAACCCTTGTAACCCCTATTGGTACCCCTTCGAGTAATACCACATTAGACAACACATGTATACGAAATTTCAATTCTACATACCCTCAGGTATATTGAAAATCTCATAAGTTACCCGAAACCATATTTATATAAGACAATTGATCGTCTTGCTACTATAGTGTACCAAGAACAACACTCTAAAATATTACTCTCTAGTACCTAGG
This sequence comes from Picea engelmannii, assembly GCA_009831015.1. NCBI lineage: Eukaryota > Viridiplantae > Streptophyta > Pinopsida > Pinales > Pinaceae > Picea > Picea engelmannii. Next base: position 109,045 of record ML803736.1, read on the forward strand.
TATTCATGTAGTATGACTAAGGGTACGATCAAGCCTCCTTAGTTAGTGCCCTAAGAGAGTGGGCCAAGTGATATTGTTGGACCCTGCATGTATATTAGAGAGTTATAGCACCTGACACTCTCTAGTCCTCAGTACATTGGAAACCATGTCCTATGTTGCTAGTCCATGAAATTCCTACATAAATTGTCATATTGAGAATTTGGGAATTCTATCAATGCACTGATATTCACGCAAGAGTAGAATATATATATATTGTTCATGCCCACACCCTTATTTGAGACCTATATAAAAAAAAATCCTTGTGTTAAGTTGATTGATGTGGTACCATTCTATAGTAAGTAATTTTCGCAGACCCAGGCACATTACTACCAAGAATCTATCTCAAGAGACCCGAGACAATGTGTTAATCGCATAGGTTCCACTCTCCAGTATCCCTTTATATAGGCCCACGTATCTATGGCTACCATTCGAGGAGTAGATCTCTCCAGTAAAGTCTCCATTATACAAACTCTATTTGATATATACCACAACCACTCCTATGCTAAAACAAAAACTTGATGACATCCATGACAAGGTAGAAAACCTGGAGTCACTACCCAACCAAATGTCCAAACTCATGGTGATGCAGAATCAGATCCTTACTTCACAATACTTGGGTTATCAATGGCAGGACCAGCCTCCCCAAAAGGAAGTGGCTAAATCATCCAATCCAAATGGGAATCACTCCACTCCGCTTTTCCATGATCATATGACTAACAAATGGCATAGAATTTTCCTTTAGTCAATCTCAACAAATTTGATGGGTCCGACCCCATAGGATGGGTCACTTGGATGCAACATTACTTTTCCGTACATGGCATCACAAATAACTTAATGAATATTCTTGTGGGTATCTTATATTTGCATCTTGAATGTTGGAAATGGTGGAAATGGCATAAGAAATACCATGAGGGTTATATTTCTTGGACACAATTTGTCTCAAACCTATGTGCATGCTTTGAAACAAACACTCATTATTTGTGACGACTGATCAAGATTAAATAATCTAGCACATTCGAAGATTTCATATCCTCTTTTGAACAGCTGATCACTTCACTAAGGGCATGTTCGATACTTTTTTCAAGGAATTATTTATCAGTGGTCTAAAAGAAGATATGTGTGCAAAAGTATTAATGACTCATCCTACTACTTGGCTAGAACCCTCTCAAAAGACACCAAGAATCCCAAAAGGTGGTGAATTCTCAAATAAAAAAGACCCCGTTTATTCTCTATCCTCGTCCCATTATTCCCCCCACCAATCCCTCTCCACCTCCCAATATCCATAAGCTAACGAGAGCCAAAATTGAAAAATGCCAACTTAAAGGTCTCTGCTACAACTATGATGAGAAATATTCCCCCAAGCATAAATGTAAGGAGGAAAAATTGTTTATGGCCATTTCATAGGAAATTTATGATGATGATGAAGTTGAAGTTGTACCATTTGAGGTCCTTCACCCATCCATTGAAGACATTCCCTCACTTGATCCACAGGATGTTGAACCCCATATCTCCCTACATGCCTTGACTAGTATTTTGGTACCCCAAATCCTCAAATTGATTGGCTACATCAAACATCACAAATTCATTGTCATAATGGACAGCAGCAACACCCATAACTTCATTCATCAACATGTAGCACAAGAAACACATTGTTACATCCATGATGTGAACAAATTCTAAATCATGATTGATAATGGAGGTTCTATTAAATGTGGTGGTCGTTGTGAAAATGTGAGGCATCAAATGGGTGGTTATTCCATGAAAACACACATGTTTTCTATTGAAATGGGTGGTTGTGACATTGTCTTAGGTGTTGAATGGTCATGGACATTAGATCCCATCATCATGGGTTTTTGTGATTTATACATGAGTTTCCAGTGGGAGGGGCATAACTACACTTTCAAAGGAATTACAACAAACTATGCACAAATCATCAGCTCCCACTATATGGAATTTTTTTTAAAGGGGCATTTAGGCATTGTGGCTCCATTCCATGTCATTCAAGCCTTTGAGACACCTTCTCAACCCATTGATTCTGACAAGAAATTATCCTTGTCTAAACACCAATCCATCTTTGAACCCCCATAAGGACTACCACCCTACCAAGGTGAGCATCACCATTTTATTCCACTCATACCAGGTAGCCTACCACCCAATATATTCATGTATTTCCATCCATTTACCCAAAAAATGAAATAGAAAAAATGCCATCCACCATAGTACCAACCCTTATTCTTCACTGGTCATTATGGTCCTCAAGAAAGAATGCACTTGGCACATGTGTCTTAACTTCTGAGCTCTAAACAAACTGATCATCGAGGATAAATTTCCCATTCTAGTCACCCATGACCTTTTGATGAGTTCAAGGGTACTCAATTCTTCACCAAACTCGATCTTCGCTCATCCTATCAACAAATTTGCATCAAGGAGGAAGATATTCCTAAAACTTATTTTCACCTTCATGAAGGCCATTACAAGTTCTTGAGTAGTCCCTTTGGATGTTTCAATGAACCTTCCACCTTCTAGAGTCTCATGAACAAAATATTTAAACCCTTTATGTGTCATTTTGTCCTTGTATTTTTTTATGACATCTTAATCTACGGTAAAACTTGGCAACCCCATGTCACCCATGTGGATTAGGCCTTACAACTACTTGTTAATCACCAACTCTTTATTAAGAGGTCCAAATGTGCCTTTTCTGTCTTTGAAGTGGAATATTTGGGCCATATTGTTAGTCATGATGGTGTGCATGTAAATCCAAAGAAATTTGAAGGGATAATGGATTGACCTCACCTCAAAACTCTTAAGATTTTAAGAGGTTTTCTTGGTCTCATTGGTTATTACAAAAATTTCATAAGGAACTATGGTAAGATTGCATCTCCCCTCACAGCCTTGGTAAAACAAAAATCTTTTGGTTGGCATGATTCCACAATATGTCATTTCCAAGACTTGATGAATGTTATGTGTACAACCCTAGTACCCTCTTTTCCCAACTTCACTAAGACCGTTCTTGGAATGTGACACCTTGGGCAAAGGCATTGGAGAAATATTCATGTAAGAGGGATGACCATTGGCTTTTACCTGCAAACAACTATATGAGAGTTACTTGAGAAATAAACTTATCAAAAGGAGATGATGGCTATATTGCATGCTATGGATATCTGATATACATACCTACTCAAGCAACATTTATAGATTAAAATTGATCATCACATCCTAAAATAATTTCTGGAGCAAAGGATTTCTTCCCCCAAACAAAAAAAATGGGTCACCAAAATGTTGGGATATGGCTATGAGATAATTTATAATAAGGGCAAGGAGAATGTAGTAGTAGATGCTCTCTCTTAGAAGGATGAAGAGGAAGGGTCCTTATTTTCTCTTTACTTCATAGTAGAAAACTTGTTAAATGATGACTGCAACGAATCATTCAAATATCCCAATATCTCTACCATGATCCAACAACTTCAAATGGAACTGCATGCATATCATGGCTACTCTTGGAAAAATGAAGAGCTTCATTATAAATGGCCTCTTTATTTAAACAAGCAATCAACATTTAAATCATGGGTGTTATCTGAACTACATTTATCTCCCACAATACGCCATTAATGGTTTCATAAAACATATAAAAGGATCAAACATTCATTTTTCTAGGAAGACATGAAAAAGGACATCCGCACCTTTGTGGCAAAGTGTGACATATTCCAACGACATAGGGGAGAGATAGTGAAACCTTATGTTGATGACAAGACAAGAGTTTTTTTAATCCAACATCTCAACTTCCCATGAGGCTAGGCAAGAAGAGGTGGGAATGTTACCCTAAGTTTTAAACCCTAGAAAGAAAGCACATTAAACTCTATAACTAAGCATGAATCTTGTATTTATGATTTTGTAAATATTTGATTTTTTTAATTTTTGAACTTAATTGCTTTGTAAATGAAATGCAAAACAAAAAATTAATTAGTATTTACAAAAACTACTTTAAAATAATAAACATAGTGTAATGAATCTTATTTCGTTCTCTTTAAATATTTTAAATATTGTAATGAACAAAAGAAAAAGTAAAAAAAATATTAAACTAATAAAATAAAATAAAAATAAGAGAGTAAAAGGTTATGTACATTGAAATATGAAGACAATAATTTAAAAAATAAGCTTTTCTTTTGTATGAAATGTACATTAAACAAAAAATAAATGTATATAATACAAGAACTAAATAAATTTTTTTAAAAGAATAGTAAACTTAACTAAATAGTTTGTTAATGTTTACAATATATACCAGAAAAATATCGGAATCTTTATTGCTTTTAAATATTGTACTATTGGAATGAATAAATAAAAGAAACAAAATCAATGATTAAAATTAAATTAAGTGTTTTGTACTATTTTAAATGTTAATGTTTACAATATATACCAGAAAAAGATCGGAATCTTTATTGCTTTTAAATATTGTACTATTGGAATGAATAAATAAAAGAAACAAAATCAATGATTAAAATTAAATTAAGTGTTTTGTTTTATTTTAAATGTTACAATTAATTAAAGTTAAATTAATTAAACTAAATGACATAAAGTGAAAGATATTTACATTAAAAATTATATGTGTTTTGTATTTTATATTTTTTTGAATATTGAGTTAAAAGAAAATGAAAGAAAAGTGAAACCTAGAACAACAAAAGAAATATTTCCAACGTCTATAAATGATCTTTATTGTTAAATGTAATTCCATAAATTCTCATAGATTTTATGAATCTTTCAAATTCTTGCGAGAATTCGGACCAAAGTTATTATCTTTAACTATTCCATATGGAATGTTACATCATACATGAAATAGCCAAGAACGAAAATAAGATAAAGAAAGGTCGGATGGACATTGAGCAAAGAAATGGCAGTGAAGCACAAGGTACAAATTTGCATACCAGAAAATTGATTCGCACTAAAATCTCAGACTTGTAAACACTCCAAACTTAGAAAACAGATCATTTACCTCATGAACACAAGCAAGAACTCAACCTAACTTTATCATTTCTTCTACTTTGCAAGACGTCTCTGCTATCAACAACTTCATTAAATCCTTGTAAAGAAAATGAATGGAATATAAATGATGAAAATGAAAGATACCCTCACAAAGCTCCTTGCATACCTCTCTAAAAAAAATTCCTCCATTTGTTGATTGTTTGCTCACTTTATATTCTTTGATGGACGATTCCAGGAGTTGGGGTTAGCGTGCTAGAATCGATAAGAACTACCTCCGTTTAAAAATATGAAAATAAAATATGTTTAAGGAAAATCGTATTATTCCTTGCACATGTCGATTTTTGTATGTGTCTCCTTGTGAGTACAAAACCATAGTTGTTGACAATGTTGTGCTTATTGATAAAAATATTTGACAGTTTATAGGTGAATCAATAGCCCATGTATTTGCATCGTTGTCAGCTTTGTTCATTGTTTGTCGAAATTTGGTGAGCATTCTAACACAAATGAAGAGTTTTTGTTGCCTTTTCCATTTCTGTCCCCTTTTCAAATTTATTTGTCTAACACTGCGCTCGCTTTTGATATGGACATAGATCACTGTAAGGAATTTCATACAAAACCTCAAAATAAATAAATAAATCTATTCATCTTCTACTGAAATAAATTCATTTTGGTTCAAGGTTTTTCCTTCGTGATTTTCTTTGTAGCAACATAATAATCAACAGCAGCATAAAATGCACAAATACATACCTCTACTTGTATATTAGTTGATTTAGTCCCTGGTTCTCTTGTTCTTAAGCTTTCCCAAACTGCCCAACTAAGTATTAACCTCCCAGCCAACTAGGAACAACCTCTCTGACTCCCTAGCTCTAGGAATCCTTGCAGTTTCCTAGCCCTCAAGCCCAAAATTCCCAACAACAACAGTGCCCTGTGAGAGTTTCCAAAATGTTTTGTTCTCCCCGTTTTCCTCCTCCTCCTTCACCTCTTGCAAAAATTTCCAATGCAAAATGAGAACCCCCTCTCTCCAATTCCCCTCCTCTCTTCATATCCTCCTCTCTCAAATCCCCCTCATTAATTTCCAAACAACCTTATCTCCCCATTAATTCTCCAACAACATTATCCCCCCATTAATTACTTCACCCACATTTTAATAATAAAATAATAAAAGTCACATTTAATATATTTTAATAATTAATTAAATTTAAATTAAAAACTATGATAAAAATTAATCAATTTGGGTTGTTACATACACCCACCCTTCAAGAAACTTCGGCCCGAAGTTAGAGTAATTTACAATACAAGGGTAACGACACACAATTCATATGTCCACGTCAAATAAACAATATCATCAATTTAAAACATGTATATATACTAGTGTACATGTGCAAGGCATGCATGTGTAGCTAGCACATTCAGGACTCACACATGCACTAATGACAATAATTATCACTCCTAAAGTAATTCTTGCATGTGTCCAATCCAATCAACAAGACCATTCATTTCATAAAATATAGTAGACCAATTAAATGTTTGTGAAATCCTTCAATTATAATAATTTAGCACAAGCAACATTCACTTGGATAATTGTAGTTCAATTAAGAAAATATATATATATATATATATATATATATATATATATATATATATATATATATATATATATATATATTAAAACGAGGAAATCAAGAAATTCTACCATAAGGCGAAAGCCCCACACACTCTCAACTACTTCTAGTCATCCTTCCTCCCTAACCTACTTCCATCCATATCATTTCTCTGCTGGACTATCTTGGAGCATCAACTATATTGACCTAACTCCAGATAGAACCCGTAAGCAAAAGTGTCAACTCTCTTGACCAAGCTTCCCTAGCAAGCATCTGACAGTCATCATCACACGTCTAGGGGAGCATGAGTTAACATTGTCCTCCTATGACTCCGGGTTTCAGAAGATACACGATGGGAAATGCCTCCACCCCTCCTAATAGAACTAGGGTCAACACCCTACCATGGAACATACAGTGGCACTGTGTTGCTAGGAATTTTGTCATTGTATATTCAGTTTTAGGCAGTCTCGCCACCTGAAAAAACATGCACTTGTCCACACATCATAGCAATGCATTTGCACCAATATAATTTCACATACAAGATTCATACCATATTGTTTCTTGGTCAATGTTCATGACATCAACCTTTTATCATCATTATTCATTGGCTATTGCATAGCCTATTGACCTGCAGATTAGTCTATAACACAAACCCATGCATATCCATGCATTATCATCATGTAAATTCATTTAATCATAATCTCAATCCGGTATCCATGTACCAACAACTTTAAATGTCAAAATTTTCAAGTTAGAAATAGATTGCATAATATCCATCATAATTCAAATAATGTTAAACATTCATAGAATTGACATTCACATAGATTCATATGTCTTAAAAGTTCAAGTGTATCATTAATAGTTTCACTGTGACTAGAAAATAAAGATGATTAGGCCTCAAGTAATTCTAGTTGTCTAAGTCAAAAGGTGGCATTACATATACCCAACCTTCAAGAAAACATATTCTCGAGGTGGTAAAAAAAGTGAGGGATGATCTTGTCGTAAGGTCTCGGCGTCCTCCCAAGTATCAAATCCTAGGCTATACTTGTCCCACTGGACCTTAACTTGGTCTACCAGACGATTCCTGAGTTGTCGGACCCTACGGTCCAATATGCGTAACGGTTCGACCATGAGGGTTCCTGCATCCGATACCTGCAATTCCTTCCAATTTTGTTTATGAGATTCATCAGCAACATAATGACGTAGAACATATACATGAAACAAATTATGAGTTTTATGCAAGTGGGGTGGCAGTACGAGACGATAGGCAACGGGTCCAATTCTCTCTTGGATTTTGAATAGTCCTATAAATCGAGGCGACAACTTTGTCCCCTTCCCGAACCAAATGGTACTCTTACTAGCCCTGATACGAATGGAAACTTGATCTCCCACTTTATAACTTTGGTCGGTCCTATGTGCATTAGTATAACTTTTATGTCTATCTTGTGCTTCCTTTAATCGCTTCCTAATCTAAATCACCTGTTCCTCCATCTCTTGAATCAATTCTGGCCCAACTGTCACTTGGTCCTCTAACCTTTCCCAACTCAACAGTGTCTTGCATGGCCTTCCATACAGAGCTTCATAGGGTGGCATTCCAATGGAGCTATGAAAACTGTTATTGTAGGCGAACTCTACCAAAGGTAGGTACTTCTCTCAATGGGTTTGATTATCCATAACATACATCCTAAGCATGTCTTCCATAACCTGATTTACTCTCTCATTTTTCCCATCTGTTTCAGAATGATAAGTTGTGCTTAAGTTAAACTGAGTTCCTAATGCTGACTGCAAACTTGTCCAAAACCTAGATGTGAATCGGGAGTCCCTATCTGAAATCATATTCTTGGGTAACTTGTGCAAACGGATGACTTCACTTATAAACATGTGTGCCACATCACTAACATCATAAGTGTCTCTAACCATAATAAAATGAGCACTCTTGGTCAACTTATCAACTATCACAAGAATGGCATTGTGTCTGTGCGATGTGAGTGGAAATCCCACAACAAAATCCATAGAAATGACTTCCCACTTGGACATAGGAACATCATGTGGTTGTAGGAGACCTGTCGGGTAGTGGTGGTCAGCCTTCACTTGTTGACACTCTAGGCACTTGGCGACGAAATGGACTACATCATGCTTCATGCCTGCCCAGAAGAAAATATTCTTGATGTCCGCGTACATTTTCTTCACACCCAGATGTGCACAATAAATTTATCTATGGGCTTCCTTGAGTATGATGCTTTGAATATCCCCACCTTCGGGGATGTACATCCTTCCATGATATCTTAATAATCCATATGCTTTCAGGTTATATCCTTCATACTTTTTATCTACTTGCCTCCCACTCTGGGGGGTTGAAGTAACCTTTAAATACCAACTATCTCCAAGAAGTTGCCCCAACACACGCTCCCTCAGATTAACTTTTAAGGGTACCAAAGAGAAGACATGTGGTCTCCTTCTCAAGGCATCCGCGACCACATTCTCCTTTCCCTTGATGTATGAAATTCCAAAATTGTACTCACTCATAAACTCACTCCATCGCCTTTGTCTGGCATTAAGATCCATTTAAGTGAAGAGATGTTTTAAGCTTTCATGGTCTGTTTTGAGCTCAAAGTTTCGCCCCACTAGATAGTGCCTCCAAAGTTTCAGAGCTAGCATTAAAGCTGGCAACTCTAAATCATGAGTAGCGTAAATATCCTCATGTTGCTTCAAATTTCTTGATGCATACGCTATCACTCCCCCATTCTGCATTAGCACAGCCCCCAATCCTTGCTTTAAGGCATCCGTGCAGACTGTGAAGTCTTTTCCCATATCCGAAACTTGTAGAATTGGTGCACTAGTTAGTAACCTCTTAAGCTCGATGAATTCATATCGCATTCTTCTTTCCATTCATACCTGACCCCCTTGCGCTGCAAGGTGGTGATGGGTTTCGCTATTTTAGAGAACCCTTCCACAAACCTCTGATAATAACCCGCTAGGCCCATGAAGCTTATTACCTCATGAGAATTTTCCGACACTGATCATTCCATAATGGCCTTTACCTTTTCTGGGTCCACAGAGATTCCTTCACCGGAAATGATATGACCTAAATAGTGAATTTCATTCTGGAAGAAAGAACACTTCGACAACTTGTCATACAATTTTTTCTCTCTAAGGCACGACAACACCACTCGCAAGTGTTCCTCATGTTCTCTTTCATTCTTGGAATAGATGAGGATATCATCCAGAAATACCTGTACAAAGCGGTATAAGTACTTTCGGAATACACCATTCATGAGGCTCATGAATATTGTTGGTGCATTGGTCAAACCAAAAGGTACTACGATGAACTCGTAATTCCCAAACCGAGTTCGAAATGCAGGTGATACCCGGATCGTAGATCATTTTTTGAGAAAAGTGTTGCTCCTTTCATCTGATCAAAGAGGTCATCTATTTGTGGCATTGGGTACCTATTTTTCACTATAGAACGGTTCAAGTCCCTATAATCTATACATAGTCGTAAGGAACCATCATTATTCTTCACAAAAATTACTAGTGCACCCCAAGGTGAGACACTAGGCCTTATTAGCCCTAAGTCAAGTAGTTCCTTCAACTGCATCTGCAACTCACAAAGTTCTGGCGCTATCATTCTATACGGAGTCTTGGAAATTGGCTCCGCACCAGGTTTTAGCTCAATGGTAAAATCAAGCTCCCTCTCAAAAGGTAACCTTGGAAACGCTTTTGGAAAAACATCCTTAAACTCCGACAATACTGGGTACCGATCTAAGGAGGTTCATTTACTTTCATTGACTACTTCCACTACATATAATCAACAACCTTGCCTCATGCAACGTTTAACCTTCATGGTCGAGATAAAGCGTAGAGACACCTTTCTCCATACACCATGGATCTCTACTTAGCTCCCATCATCATCAACATAAAGAACCCTCTTCGTGAAACGATCTACCAAAGTTCGATGGGATTCTAACCAGTCCATTCCAATGATTAGGTCATACGTAACAACCCAAATCTCAACCTATGGATCGATCCCTTCTAGGTCAATTTTCATTGGAACTTGTTTTCAGTTGGTTATTGGGATGGAACTTCTTGTCTTGTGTTTCCAAGTAGGGTGTTGATTTCATCCCCACTCTATTTCATAATTGTGATTCTTCTGAATGTATGAAGAATGTCGTTTATATTCATATTGATTTTTCATTAGTTAGTGCACTGAGCAATACAATGAATTTTGCGATTTGGATAATGATAAGGAATCTTTTAATATTGTGTCTTGATTTTAATGTTGGAACATTTGTAGTTTGTCACATCTAGTGATTTATTGGTTGATAACATTCCAACATAAGTGTCGTTTTGATTTATGATATCAATTGGATTTGTATTGGTTTCCTTCTCCATGGTTTGGATTTTAATCTCATCAAATTGTTTCTTGATCTCACTTTATGGACACCCTTCACTTGATAAAACTTCATTAGAAACAACATTTGTTTCTCCGCATTTGTCAATAAGTTGTGTTTTTTCTGTTGTGTATTTTCTCATATTTTAACTTCATAATTTGTGCAAGTAGGCTTTGATTATGATTCCTTAGGAAAGAATTTTATTCATCTTTCTCTGAAAACCTTTTATCGAAATTCTCTTTAAGATCTTAAATTTGTTGTTGTGATACTTGATCATTTTGCTTATATTTTCTCACCTCTAGTTTTAAACAATAGAATTTATCATTAAAACACTTGGTTTCTCCTCATTTTTGTAACTTGTTTCACATCAATTTCAAAAGTATTTCTTTTACAAATTATGAAAAAGTGTCCTTAGTTGCTTCTATCATCAATGCCATATTTAATAGATGATATTGTCCTTGACTAATAATAACCTCTTTCTAAGTGACTCTTCGAACCGCTCAAATTAGGAGGCCTTTATATATATATCCAGTTTCCTTTATAAAAAAAAAATATTCACCTTAAATGATATGTTTTTGTCAATAAATTATATAGATTAAATCTGTATTTATTTTTCACCCTTGGTGCTTATTTTTGTCAATGATTAATATAAATGGATTACCCTTATGCTTATGTTATCCCCTTTTAACTTATCTCTTGGATGACCTGTATTCAACTTGAAATATTTTGACCTTTAATCTTCTTCCATGACTTACCACCATTATGGAGAGTCGTGTCGAGCAACGTATTAACTTAGTATAGCTACACAATCCCAAGCGAGTTCCTTGGAATTTAACTAAGAATTACAGCAATTCCTCCTTGCGATGAAATTAATGTATGCTTTGCCTCAAACTTAATATGATTTTAAACCTTGAATGGTTGTGATGTTGCTTTTTTATGACAATAGGGCAACCTCGAAGGACACGACCATGTAACCCCTATCGAGGGACTCCGCCCACTGGACATCAATAAACTTGACTAATAGTGACGATTTTATCCATGATTTTGCAAATTAGAATGACATTGAAGCTTGTGGTGCTTACTATAATCCTTGTGCCCTGGATAGACTTGTACTACTAGCAAATATTTTTTTTTAAACTAATTATTAAATAATAATAATAAAAGTTTTTTTTTTTATTTAAAAAAAAAAAACAAAGGGTTTAGGCCCACGTGCCTTCCCCGTGCGTACCACACAAACTAACACAAAACAAAACCGGATTTAACCCTTCCATCTCATTTTCTCTTTCGAAATTAGGTTTTAATCTCTCGCTCAAGGGTTTTGAGGGCGTCGCCCTAGTTCCATGGCCAACCGCTTGGAGAGCACAGCCGCACCTGTTGCTTCGAGAGCACAGTCACGGCCATGGCTGCCAGGCTCGTTGCCCTTCCACACCAGTTCAACAGCGGCCCGTGGATTCTGGTGGGAACACAGCCTGGATCAGTGCTTCTTCTTCCTCATCACCATCCGCTAATGTTGGGTTTTTGTGTAACAGTGCAGAATGAGTACCCATTTCGTCATGGTTTCTGGTATTATAGGCGTTCCCAAGTTTCGAACTCTGGTAAGGATTTGGGTTCCTCTCTTGAATCATGGGGATTCATATTGTATTGTACACTGTAAATTTCTGTATTTTTTTTTTCTAACTTCAAAATTTGGTCAGATCACCTCCCTCTATAAATTTATCAACTTTCTTCATGTTGTGTGCTCCTTGTTTACAGTAGTTCTTCAAATACACGCACGTTGAAAAGATGTTCTACTTCTTCTTTTTTGAGTCACGAGGAAGAAAAGCGGATGACCTTGTTGTTCTTTGGATGACTGGAGGCCCTGGTTGTAGCAGTGAACTGGTTGTGTTCTATGAGAATGGACCTTGGTGGAAGGCGATGGAGAAGTGTACCTGAAGTTTGAGTACTCTAGTGAATATGGGCATGCAAAGATGGCAGATAAAGAATATGTTGTTTGGTAGAGGGCACTTTTAGACAATAGGTTTAATGAGGGCACACAATCAACAGTAGACAGAGATATAGATTGTTGTTTGGTAGAGAGTGCTTTCAGACAATCAGTTTAATGAGGGTACCCAGGCAACAGAGAAGACAATAGAGAGGGTGCTTTTAGAATCTTTGTATATAACTAAATGTTTATTGAAGCCCAAAGAACAAATGCAAATTACAGTGCATGGGCTCAGCAGGTTATTGTTATGCAATACTATGTATATTGAATCAATCGCTACAAGTTTTTTTTTTCTCAATATGAGGTACATCTTTGTGTTAGATGTTAGATTTAAGTCTGATTTCCATGGGTAATGGCCCAGATCTATTGGGAATTTAAAACACATGAAGTTTTGAATTTATGTAGGACAAAGCTCAAGTTGGCATAAGGACAAAAATCCCAGTGTTGTGGGTGGTCAAGCCCAGACTTCAGTTTTGAAACTGGGTTCTGATACTATATGTAAGGCCTTTCATACAAAGCCTCAAAATAAATAAAAAATATATTCATCTTCTACTGAAATAAATTCATTTTAGTTCAAGGTTTTCCTTTCATGATTTTCTTTATAGCAGCATAATAATCAACATAAAATGCACAAATGCGTACCTCTACATGTAGATTAGTTGATTTAGTCCCTGGTTTTCTTGTTCTTGAACTTGTCCAAACTGCCCAACTGAATATTAACCTCCCATCCAACTAGAAACAACCTCTTCAGCTCCCTAGCTCCAAGAATTCTTGTGGTTTCCTGACCCCCGAGCCCAAAATTCCCAGCAACAGCAGTGCCCTATGAGAGTTTCCAAAATGCTTTGTTCTCCCCATTTTCCTCCTCCTCCTCCTTCACCTTTTGCAGAAATTTCCAATGCAAAATGAGAACCCCCTCTCTCCAAGTTCCATCCTCTCTTCCTTATCCTCCTCTCTCAAATCCCCCTCATTAATTTCCAAACAGCCTTATCCCCCATTAATTCTCCAACAGCCTTATCCCCCTTAATTACTTCACCCACCTTCCTTTTAATAATAATATAATAAAAATCTTATTTAATATATTTTAATAATTAATTAAATTTAAATTAAAAACTATGATAAAAATTAATAAATTTGAGTTGTTACAATCACATAAAACATAAAACATAGTAAAAGGTGGATCCATTCATTTGGAGTTCATTGTGCCTTGGTGTATCCAATCCCACCTCCAACTACAACTTGCACTTATTACTGCACCGGTGCCAATTGGAAGAATAACCCACTATACGTGTCCAGTTTATGTTGCTGCATGAATTATTGCTAGTGTGTTGTCTCAAAAATGGTAATCATGTGAGCTTGAAGTGTTGGAATGCAAACGAAGTTCTCTGGTCGGATGCAGATTAGACCTAAATTGGTTGACTATGGTGTTCCTACAATACACGCCAACGACCATTAAGAGGATGAGCTCTGGTACATTATCTTCAAGTTTGCAATCATATGTATTTGGAAAAGTGCCACATGAACATGGTTGTTGCAGACATGAGAAATCATTTATTGTCAACTTTCGTTTATCTCTTGGAGTTTTGGAGTGGTTCAAAGCCTGGATTTATATATCCATATTTTCCTGAAAGCATGAGATATGATCCATATATAATACCATCAATCTCAGCAATGCTTGCTTCCAATAATTTTCTATGGCACTGCGAAAAGCCTCGAACGTTGAACCCAAATACCAGTTTTTCCATTAAAACACCTTACTAAAGGTGTAGCCTCTTCTTTCTACGTCCTGTTATCAAATGAAGAATTTTTCAATGTTACACGACAATTATACCATAGCCTATATAGAAATAAAGAGTTCAGTTATTCAAAGCGAAGAGGGTTTCTAGAAATTTCTGCAACATTCTTTGTAAGACATAGATGTTCTATTATGATTTTCTTCTATGACCCTTCTTCTTCAAGATCTTCTATAAACGCCAGCAATAAAAAACATGTATGGACCGTGGAGTGTCACTTCATTAATTTAGAGATTTCTTCATATGTACGGTGTAAGAGTCGATGGAGAAATTGCTTTGAACGTATTGTTTCCTTCTTTAACAAATGCTACATAAATATAATGTGAGGTGTGATGTCTCATAAAAAAACCTTAATCTTCCCTTCATTCTTTTCAAGAGCCATATAGATATAGAGATGATATGATGATATTCTATTTTTGCTTATGATATGGCATGGGGATTAAACCAAAGTCATAATCCCAAGAAACATAGTAAAATATTTATGTCATAATTAAAATATTGAAGGGAAAGACATGGACTAAACCTAAGAAAAGAGAGATATTTTGGGTATAATATGCAATGATCTCAAAGTTGTAACATGACATGGTCGTAACTAATCTTTCAAACATTTATTTACTCTTTTTTTATTTAAAGGCTATGTAGATAAGGTGAGATATAAGGGTCCATAATATAGGGTGACAATAAGTCAATCATGAATGTGAAATATAATGGTATTAAAAAGATGAGGAATGGGAAAATGAGTTATTTTTGGTGATAAGTCAAGAATCACGACAATTCTGCCAAGTACCATGTATCTGTTTACTTGCATGTTTTCATTTGTGTCATATAATTCAATCAATCTTGATGTTGAACCGCCAATATAACGAGACCCTCTTAGGTAAGGCCCCCCTCTCTTGCTTTGTTTATAACAAATATATCAAAGGCAATTACTCACGAAAAAATATTTGTGAGAGCAAAGGTGAAGTCAATATATAGAAGGGCTATAATTTCGCAATACTTTGTGAAACCCAAACATGATGCCATGTTGGGCATCAACAATGGCGACTCCATAGGGAAGTCTATTTTCAACAAACTAGAATTCATGATCTATGGTTTTGCATAAGAATATACAAGAGTGCATGGGGATTAAGGATCAAAATGGATGATGGTATATATCATTATCTATTATACAATTGGGGGGGGGGGATGGAAATTTAAATGATGTATGTTTTGGGACTTCATGGAATAATGTTTGAAAAGTGAAATAATGAGGGGGTTTGATCCTGTATGTATAATAGACGAAAAAATTATTTAAATATTTGACAAAAGGATTAGAAAGTTGGATGAATTGTCATGGATGTGTGTGCAGGGAAAACTAAAAGGAACGTTGAGCATCCATGACGTGTATGCAAGAGCTATCTCGAGATGAAGGGGATGGAGAAAGGGAAAGAAAAGAAAGCTTGGAAAAGATTGAATGATTGTTTTAAGCCAGGATATTCCACTTAGTAAGAAGATCATGGTAGACAAAGCGAGGGATTTTGACACATAAATAAGGCAACATGGTTCACGTGTTATCATGTTGTCCACCAAGAGAATTGGTCAATCAATTAATCATTATATACAGATACCTTTCTAGTCACTGACCATTTCTCCATCAAGTCTGACCATTAAATCAAAAAGGAAATGAAAGAAAGTGTATAACTAAAGCAAAAGAAAATTTTGAAAGAAAAAGAAAAAGCGAGAAAAGAAACTAAATTAAAGTGAAGTATATTTATGTACATGGGAAAAGAAGAACAACGACTTAGGACTCAAGTGGGATGAGACTTAGCATAGAGGAAGGCATCATTTGATTTACATGCGAGACTCATGACTTGGAAGACTTTGCACAAGGAAACTTACCAACATATCAACCAACAAATGCATATGGCAAGGGAAAATGACCTATCAAGACCCAAAAGAAAGGGTTACCATCCTTCAAGACATGCCAACCAACAAGATGAGCATTGCATCTTACATTGAAAGCATCAACAGGATTAAAGATTTCAAGTTTAAGATACAAAGTTTGAATATCAAGAATAGAGTCAATAGACTCATCAAACATCATAATGTTATATGTTGCAGTCTTCCTACCAGAAATAGGGTCATCATAATGCAAGGAAGAATATAAAGGATTCAAAAACATAGGAATGCCCTTGAACTCATCATCATTGTTGAATAAAATGTGCACATATCAAGAGGAGTATGCATACAATTATCTATCTCCTTGACTTCTTTTAATCGAAACAATGGATTTGAAAAAGCATTATCTTGTTGCACCTCATAAATAACACATTTTTTTATGCCACTTAGTCATTTTTCATTTACTTTACCCTTTCATCACCATTCCCTTCATCACTCATATCTCTGCATTTGTCCATTTCTACCTTATATGAACTTCATGTGGAATACTTACACTAAAATGGTTGATTTCTCATGCCGAAGAAAATCTACAAAATGTACAAAACAAGGGGCATATGGTTGATATTTCCAAAACTGGTCTAACTAGCCTGCAATTTTGTAGCTAAGTGGTTTGACCAAGTGGTGAATTATATCCACGAATTTGGACACATGGATCTCATGGAATTTGATGGTATTATCTTATTCAAACTATCTTAGATCAAATCCAAGATTTGGTGGTGAAAGATCCACATGTTTAGGATCTAGGATTTGTTATTTGCAAATCCACATGTTTAGGATCTAGGATATGTTAGTTGCAAATCCACTTGTTTAGGATCTAATCTCATCTTGTTGTAACTCATTTTTCTTTTGTGAAGGAAAAACTATATGTATAACTATGAGAGGATATCGTTTAGCTTGGATAGTTAATAGATAAGGCGTTAGAGAGTTGAAGAGGATAGACCATAGAGTTTCATATTGAAGACAACAACCATTGTAATCATTTTGATGTTGGAATAAAGAGCTTGTTGTTGCAAATCAAGGGTTATCTATTGTAGTCCTTCTTGGAAGTATATGCCAAGAGAGGCAGGGCCCCCTCTCTCTAGTATACACTGCCCAAATAGTTTCATTTTCGTTGTGTGATTTTATTTCATCAGTTGTTCATTTCAGTTACTGTTCATTTATTTATGCTCTTTCAATTCCTGCAAGTGTAGTTTCCCTACAGATTTAGGCATTGAAGGCCGAGTTATTTAGTGATCACAAAACCTATTGATGTTCTTTCATATCAACCAAAGGAATGTGGTTAATAATTTAAATATAAGTCCATTGACCTCAGTTGAATTATGTAGCCTTTCATTCAACTTTCTTAGCTTAGAGTTAGTTTCCTATTCTTGCATACATTTTGTCAACATCTCACAAGCTTACGAGCTCCCTTGTTGATAATATAAAGTAAACCAATTTAAGCAATCGAATTGCCCGACACTTTTGGCGTCGTTTTCGGGGAGATGCTAAAGGGAATATGCATTGTTAATTTGGTTTCCAGTTCTTTCATTTGAGTTTGATGTATGGAAAGGAGAAAGCTACTCATGTCAACAGATAACTTGGTGAAAACAAGGTCTTAGTAGCATGAGTTGTCCAAATACACGTTTTTCTTTGAAATTTGATTTATGTAGAAGTTGTAGTTTTTTATTCGAAAGACCCCCCTCTGCACCAATCCATGTGCAAGACAAAGATTATCAGCCAGTAAGGAGTCTTCAAATATGCTCAAGGGTTGTTGAGTAAAGAAAGATGATACTCCGATAAATCTTTCAAATCCTCGCAACAGCAGGAAACATTTATGCATATCGGGAGGAGCAAATCCTGAGAGCCATTAGGAACACACATGCATTCCAAGAAATAAAAGATCAAAAGTTCCATGAGCAACAATAATATCTAGAAGCTTTCCCTAATTCTCCTTATAAATCTGGAGAAGAGATCAAAGAGCCAAAGACAACATTTGATGGAGAGCGGGTATTGGAACTTGATATTGAAGAGTTTCTTGCAAGTTTGTACATGGATCCTTTGTGCAAGAGCCAAATGTTTGAAGATCTACAAGGTATGATAAAGGACATGCAAGATAACACTATTGATGAAAAATATAACCAAAGAAGTATTGGCTACATTGAAGAATGGCTCCAGACAATAATCAAGCCAGAGCACCACTTCCGCCTTCAACACTTCTTTGCATCAAAACAATCATATCAGCGGGCCTCTCATATCTAGACAGCCATCAAGGTACATTTTCCATACTTGGATATGAGTGTATTCATAATCTTGTTGTGCACATGGTTTCGTTGGAAGTACTCCTATACTTGAGAAGAGGTTTTCCTTTTCCATGTACAATAAGGAAATGAATAAAATTTCAATAAATATTGCATGTAATTATTATCTTAGCAACTTAATCTTAGCAATAAGAAGGGGTCCTCAAGTTGGGTGCAATCATCAAATTTCCTTCTTCATCATCAATCTTCATCAGTTCAAGAGATTTGCAGCAGCTTCAGAGTTCTTGCAACAACAAAATTCTTGTTATCCTACAGCGATAGAAACAAATTCATCATTTCTTCAGAACATCTTCAGATTTAGCATCATCATTGGTTATCAAGAATATCATAGAAGCAGAATCAGCTACACAACAAAATCAAAATTGATAAATTATTTTGCAGAAAGAAGAATATGGCTTGAAAACCCCTTTTTTATACAATATGTTGTCTCACACCTGTTATGGCATTGATAACTACTATATTCTCTCTTATATCTGAACCCTAGTCAAGTCTTCTTAAAAAAATCGCTACTTTGATACCCTTCAACATCTTTTAGGAAGCTTTTTGCTCATGCTTCTTGAAGGATCATTAGCATTTGTTATGATACTATCTAAATATCTTCTTATATCAACAACTAGTGCAGTGACCTTTACTATAGTGGGCATAGTCAAGGAAGTTGTGACTACAGTGTTGCAAAGTCAACATAGTTTAATTTTTGGGGATTTCTCTATGTGATGCTTGCCGCTATCATGCCAAGATTTTGATGGACATTCATTCATCAGTCCGTATCCATCTTCCAAAGAAATATCTTGCATTGGAAACTTTGAATTTGTGCAAAGAATCATCGACTTGTTTATGAAACCCATGCCAAAACAAAGAAGTTGTTTTTATGGGTCAATTACGCACAAATGGAGGAGAATTGAGAAAATCCACTAGATGGGTTTTGTTGGGGACAAGCCCATTTGAGTTTCAATTAGACGGTTTCCCAAAATTTTGAAGTATCTAGGAGATACAAAGGATTCTCTCAACTAATATTTTCCATAATTATCATTTCGGACCGGTTGAAATCCATGATTTATTTTGTGTTTTGTTTGTTAGATCCGTGAGAAATGGATCCATGAGATCATGATTGTATTGTATCCGGTCAACACTCCAAGAATCAGGCATCAAATCCCTATTGCATGCTCCTAGTCATGAAATCATGGAGGTTTTTCAAAGAGGGGAAGTCATAGAGCAGTTATTTGGCAGGGAACATTTCCAATTCTACATCGAATTATGTTCCTTGTGTAGTCGAGTCTCTGAAAGGCCAATGCCTTGTTGTAGCCTCTGCAGAAAAGTATCATACAGTGATCCTGAGATCACATGGAGAGGTTTTTACATGGGGCTATAAAATTCTTTACTTCATGATTAACAATAATGTGGTCTCTGTTTCATCTGGAAAATACTGGACTGCAGGTGATTTTTACGCATGGGATGGACAGAAACACAAAGGAGATTCTCATATTCTTTAGTATATACATGGAATTAAGAATGTCACTTCAGTGTCTATTGGTGAAACTCACTTTCTGGTTGTTTCTACCAATTATGTTCCCAAATACACCCCCAAACGTTTTGAAGAAATTCATGCAGCAACAAAAGAGCATTCTGAGGAAGATGATGAAATTGAAGATGATGATGCAACATTAAATGATTTTCAAAATGGTTCCAAAAGAGGTGAATGTGGTAGTGATAAATTCGGAAAAATTGTTCCAAGTTTGCAAGGCATTCACACAACAACACTTAGCTTCCCTTGCACTGGTATTTTGTGCTCATTTGAAAGAATATCTCAAGACTACATTGAATGCATTGGATCATGTTGTGGGGACTAATTTATTAGTTGCAGAAAATGTATTGAACCAGAAAATATTTTGGTGCTTGATATTATAGTTGATGCTACTAAAGAGAATCGATGTTTGGAAGCATTAACGACAGAGTTTGGAAATGATAGCAAGGATGTTCTTCTTGATATTTAGAGAAATACTATGGTCAGTTGCACTTATTAAGGATTCAAAGGCAGTAATAAAGAAGATGATGGCAACATAACGAGCAGTATTACAATTGATTTGGATGTGCATGTTGAACATTAATTCCTCTGCTCGAGGACGACAAGCCTATGCTCGTCAAGAACAGTCTTCTCATTCTGATGAAGGCCCCTCCAGAAGCAAAAGTGGAAGGAAATAAGAAAAAGTCACTTCATGCTTTTTTATATGAGATATTAAGGTCATTGTCATTTCATATAAGCCATTTGTTTTCAGATCTAGGAAAGGTAATGCATCTTCCCTCTCGTTGTCGGGATGATTCTCCCACTGTCAATCCTACTTCCAAATTTGTTGCATCTACATTTGCAACCATCTTTCTGGATGATCTTAATTTTGATGGACATGCAAGTATATTACAAAGAGAGTTTCCATTCTGATTCAAAAGTTGTTATTTGGGTAAGTTTGTTGATTTTATTTAGGTTGTTATTATGGATAGATAACAATCATGCAAACTAGGTTCTATGCACATGATGTGATCAAGTTGATGCTAACTATATTTGAAGCTACTAGTCAATTACTCTGGACAGTATTGCAGACACCTGTCTCTATGGAAACAGTTGGAGCCAACAATGACGAAAATGAACAGACTTGGAAGGGCATAGCAGCTCGTATGAAGAACATTGTTTAGAAGGATTTTTGTAACAAAGTAAGTATTAAAGGTAGTTTCTAAATATATCAAAGCAGCAGAAGGAATAGTAATCTATCAGTATAGATATTTCCATTTAATAAGCTTGAGAAGAGAACAAATGTTGGTCGTCAATTGATAACTTTTATATGCTCCTACTAAATCTCCATAAACATTCATGAAAGATACTCCTTCCCTTACTTCACATGCATGAGGACATGCAAGATTTTGAGTGTGGGGGAGAGGTGGAGATGTCATTTCCATTCAAACTTCATAGCATCATATCATAAGCATATTAGGGAGCAGATCGTAAGCATATTAATTCACCATATTCTTGAAAATCATTTTTTCCAAATTTTTTGCAGCTATAGAAACGTTGTTTCAACCAGATTTTCATTCTCAAGGACGATCTTTGCACCACATTTGCAAGCATATGAGGTCGCATTAAAAACATTTAAGACATGGGTTTTGTGCCCCATACAATAAATTGAGTAATGTGTAGACGGAATTTGCAGTAAATGCATGACAAGGGATGCACCGACATGTTTTCAAACTGATTTTATAAAAATTATCAAAATTTGTGTAAGCAGTTACAACCATATTTTTGTATATTTGAATGGTTGCACGCATTCCAATACTAAATCACGACTTGGAGATGATTTCAAATAAGTATGAGATGTTTATCCACCTATCAACCATGATTTTCATCATTTGATTGGTTGACTATGGTGTTCCTACAATACACGACAGCGACCATTAAGAGGACGACCTCTGGTACATTATCATGATCATTATCTTCAAGTTTGAAATCATATATATTCAAAAAAGTGTCAAATGAACATGGTTGTTACAGACATGAGAAATCATTTATTGTCAATTTTTGTTTATGTCTTGGAGGTTTGGAGTGGTTCAAAGATTTTGTTTTAAACTGGCTTTATATATCCATATTTCCTGAAAGCATGAGAGATGATCTGTATATAATACCATCAATATCGATATTGATCTCGACAATGCTTGCTACCAATAATTTTCTATGGAATTTCTCCAAGCCTTGAACGTTGAACCAAAATACCAGTTTTTCCATTAGAACTCCTTACTAAAGGTGTCACCTCGTTCAAATACAATCAACACTAGAAGCTTACTCCCAATTTTTATGGCCCCTATAAGGCCCTCAAATGTATTGTGCCAATGGCTTACAAATTGGAGCTTCCTAGACACTCCAAAATTCATCCAATATTTCATGTCTCCTACTTAAAGAAAGTGGTTGGATCTAATTACCATATTCAAACTAACCTTCTAGAACTATATGAAGAAGGTTCCATTTGGTTGCATCCCAAGGTCATCCTCAACAAAAGAGAGCATTGTCTCCACTAACGCATTATCCAAGAGGTCCTAATACAATGGAAGAATACACATCTGAAGGATGTAACAAGGGAACCAATAGAGATCCTTCGGTAATTTCCTTATCTCTATCCTTGAGGACAATGCTACTTTATAATGGGAAGGGCATGTTAAGGTCCTACCCTAACCCCCTTAAGTAGATAGATAGGTTTCTATATATTGAGGTCATATCTATTAAATAAGGCCCATGTAGTAGATATGGTGTAAAAGAAATAACTATAAGAATAATTATTAGAAGGTTCTACCTACTAAAAAATTCCTTCACCAAAAATTTCCTATGAGGTTAGATAGAAACTATTGTGAAAGACATCATTATAAAAAGGCTTACTAGAAGGTTCCACCTACTAGAAAGTTCCTAGGAGGTTAGATAGAAACTATATAAAGTAGAAGCAATGCAATAAGATGTCTTGTAAAGAATATTGTAATGGGAGCTCTGCTCAGCTGGAGATCGCCCCAGCGAAGAGGCAAGTGAACATTGCTTGAATCAATAAAATTATTGTTATTTGTAGTATTTTGGTTCTTCTACAATTGCCTATTATTGTTATAATTTATCATTTTATCTCTAAATCTTGCTCTATTCTATGATTTCTACTTTGAATCTTCTATTTTGCAAATAAGGAACACTACACAATTAAAATTATATTAATTGGAAACAAAGTCCTTAGTAGCATTTGTGTGTTCACATGAAGATGCCAACTTAATCCAATGTTGATGGCTTAGTAGACTTTGAATCAAAGTTGAGTGGCTCACCAGGGATTGGTAACTCCCCACCTTGACCACACATTTGTGAAAGGAATCCTTAGTAACCTTTTCTTGCAAGTATACACCTAGGGAAAGTCACTTGTAGGCTTGTGGACATGTATCCTTGAAAATAAAATGTCACCTTTGATGATCATCATTAGATTTCATCGCCTTTGGTGGCTACATCTTGTGGGAAATTGAAACTACCTTTAAACCTTCACTTAATGGTATCATTGTTGGATTCCATGTTCTTTGGATTAATCACATTTGGAAGGTACCTCTTAAACTAAATTTCTTGATCTTAATAGCATGTCTTAAGGTGTGTTAATTTTCCATTAAAATTAACATTGTAGAAGGCCTTAGGGAATGTTTTTATAAATCGTTATTTGATTATTGATCATTATTGTATTAATCATTGTATTTACATATTGGCTTGAAAATATCCTTGTATTTACATATTAGCTTAAAAATATCCTTGTCATTGACTTAGAACTCTAGGAAAACCACCTCCATTCGATGAAATTTTACATGCTCATCGTATAGAAACACATTGGCCTCAACTAGAATGTTTACTAACACAAAACCACAAGGGAAATATCTATGGAAACCTCCAACTCCTACACCACTTGGAAATACTAGTTTTCCTTTCATGTCAACCCTCAACCTATTGTATTTAATTTGCTTATCAAATGAAACCATATTCAACATTATGTGAATTCGCCCGTTATTCCCATTAAATTACCATTTCCTCAAGTTTCAATGAGAAAATAGTGAAGATACTACTAATCATATCATTTACTTTCACTTATGGTTTTCCTCCAACAACATTACAAAAAAATTAGTTGGCCTTGGACATTTCCAACAAAACATTATATACATGCCAACCAAATGGTACATTGGCCTCACTACATTGATCTATACTACCCTTTCTATAATAACTATTGGTTTGGTTAAATGTATTCTTATTTAAAATCATTCAACCTATGGCCGACATGATTCATTCACATGGATGCTTTGATTATGTTATTTGTTCTTTCTATTTATATCTCACTCTGACTATGAGGTTAACTAAATGGTGAGTTTGTTTTGATACTTTATTGTTTTGGAATAGAAAACAAGAAATTCAAAGAAAGTAAATGACAATCACATAAAAAGACACCAAAATTTTACCCTAGAACTCTATAATGGAAAACCAACAATAGAATAGAGGCTATGTGTGGTACTTTATGGACTTCTCATAATGTCAAATTACAAAGGCTCAAATGAGTAGATCAGTATTATGCACAAGACTCTGAGCTAGAACAACAAACTTATTTTCCATTTACTTTTATCTTGGATATTTTGTTCAGAAAAGATAGAGCTATTGAACTCCAAACTAGATCCATCTCTTTTTTCCTACTTGCAATCTTCATTGAGAATGAGAATAAAATATTGGACTATGAATTAGTTTTGATCATCTTTGACATTTTATCTATTTATATCATTAATTTGAAGAATTCATTGACCACTTACTAAAACTCCATTAAACCAATCATTATGAATTTATGAACCAAGCTAAATCAATCTTGTCTTATATTATTTTATGGGAGAAATATTATCATTTCAATTTTCACTTAATTTAAGATTTTGGAATATTTTATGTTACTATGGACTCTAGCCAATGGAAGAGAAATTGCAAAGAGCACAACAAAGTTACAAGGAGAGGAATAATCTCCACAAGATATTTCATCGATTTCAAGTGGGACATATGGTGGTCATATCTCAATAAGAAACATATACAAGACCCGGGGAAGAATCTAAAACCCATTAGGTATGGTCCCTTTCGAATTATATTGCAAGTGGTGGATAAAGCTTTTCAATTGAAATTATCACCATATATGATCACCTATTATGTTATCAATGTAGAGAATTTGAATATTTTTTAACCTCCCATGCTCAATGATGGTTAAGAAGAATTGTTAGTGTTTCCAAAGGTTGAAGACTTAGTGCCAAATACGCAACCTTGAGTTGGAAAATGACATTGTGTTACAAAGGAAGCTTCGTGAGACTTGCAAGGGAAAATAAGAATGGATAAGAATTGGTATGAAGGAATGGGTTCCTGTTAAATTTCTAATCCCAGTGCCAAGATAAATTATTTCCTTGTCATTTCCTTGCTAAAAATTAAATTGCAACTCACAAAAATAAAATACATTGATTGGAATAATTAATGGAAATAAACAACGCAAGAAAATGAAACCAAATTCACAATCACACATACACAACAAATGTTTTGCCCTTCAAAATCATATTTTCATTAATAATGATTCCAAGCTTACAAGGTCTCCCAAACTCATAAAATCTGCCCACTGAAAAAAGAGACTAAACTACAACCATAACCTTGCTGCCCAACACCTCCGCATAGAATTGTACAGCCTGTCATAGGCCCTATACACGCCATCTACGGCCTATCAATCGTGTACCCGCACCTATGCAATCTGCCCAATGCGTATCCACACCCTGGACGATATGTACAGAGTGTACCTGCCTCTGTGTCTGCTACTTCATCGCTTATCCGTGCCATGTACATCTTGTGTGGTGTGTATACATGCGCCCTATACATTCTCTACGACACGTACACCCACGCCCTGTACGTTTTGTACGACGCATACAGACTGTACCTGTTGCCCAAATATGCATGTGCGGACTACCCAAATCTTTCCTTGTTATTAGATATGTTTGTTGATGCCCACTTTCTCTCTTCTCCTTTGGATTAAGTAAAAATTCCTTCTCTTTCTCTCTGTGTGAGTCACTGACTATCAACACTTACTTGTGTTTTTGTTGTGTGTCTTCTCCTTTCACCTTGTCTTCCTTTTATAATGTTGAGTTGAATCCCTAACCCAAAGTGATTGATGGTTGAGATTAGATCTCACCTCACTTGAGATCAACAATTGAGATTAAATCTAAATCACTAATGTAATTAAATTACATTTTATTAAACTTTTCCTAAATCAATAATTAAAAAGTCATTTACTTTAATAATTCATTTAATTAAAGTGAATTTTCAAAGTTTATGAAAGGTCCTTTGGACTACTTCCACGCTTCGTACACTAGACACGTGTGAAAGTACCTGTTTGATGCTAAAAACATTAACACTCCCTATTAGTGAGGAAGGTACTTCTGGAAGATTCACATGGAAGCGGTTGTCCCTTCGATCCTGGAAAAATGTCCCATGCATCTTCCTCCATCATGGCATCCTAATATACTTACTGGTATGTTTCCTATTTGATGATGTTACTCATTAGTGCCATAAATTTTAGAAACTTCTTCAGAGGCATGCTCTCCTTGAATGTGCTCCTAGGAGCCTCAACATATTTCTGAGCATCCTTCAATGTTTGCGTAAACCACCTTGTTCTCCTGACAGAGCTGGAAGGGGATAATTCCTCCTCCCCTCCTGAATTCTGACTCCCTGAAATGGAAGCCTCTAAACACTTTTCTCCCTTCGTAACCTCCTACACCTCATCCTCTTCCATTGGTGGTAACTCATGAGACTTCCCAGATGCCAAGTTCTCCTTGAAATTAACATCTCTACTCACAACTGTCTTCCTCTGCTCTAGTATGAAGATCCTGTAATATTTTTAGGTCTCGTTGAATCCCACGAATATGCCCTTCTCTCATGAAGGCTCCAACTTCATCATCTTCTCCATAGGCACATGGATGTATACTAGAAAACCAAAAATCCTCAAATGTCTTATCTCTGACTTCACTCCTTTAAATGCTTCCTCAGGAGGCTTGTCCCTGAATATCATGTGAGGACTCATGTTCTACAAATATATTATTCTGTTACACGCCTCTTCTCAAAGAAACATAGGTAGATATTGGTCATGTATCATACCCCTAGCAGAACCAATGATGGACTAGTTCTTTCTCTCCACAACCCCATTATGTTGAGGGTTGTACGAGACTGTCAAATCTCTCTTGATCCCTACCTCCTTACAGAAATCCTTGAATTCATTGGAGGTGTACTCTCCCCCATTATCCAACCTCAATACCTTGATCCTCTTCATTCTCTGGTTCTCCACCTAGACCTTGAACTCTGACTGAAGACCTCATCCTTGGTCTTCATAAAAAAGATCTAGGTTTTCCTGAAAAATTCATCAATGAACGTCACATAATATAGAGCTCCCTTCACCGGTGCTACTAACATCAATCCACTCACATCTATATGTATAAGATCTAAGATCCCCTTGGACCTACTCTCGCTTCTTGGAAAAGCAGCCTTGGTGTTCTTTTCAAGTGCACACCCTCTTGCTCAACACTTACATCTAGGAGACCGGTGACAATCTCCCTCGAGATCGGAAACACCCTGTAATGCAAGTGTCACATCCTCCTGTGCCATAACTCACACAGGTTGTCATTGTCATGTACCAAGGATTGAACATGCTTTCCCTGCAACCTGTACAAATTCCCCCCTCTAACCCCAATGCTCATTGTTGTGTCAAAGATAGCTCCCTCTTGACGTATGAGTACTTTCCCTTTCTTGAACATGATAGAAAAACCCCTATCCTCCATATTTGAGATTGAGAAAAAAATCTTCTTCATTCCTAGTAAATATAGTTGATGCAGGAGCATCGCTCCACCTCAACACGCGCCAGATAATTAACACTTGTGGTGTGCATTTGAGGGAGGAGAGGCACCACCCTCTCATTTTGCCTCGAGAATCTAAGGCGTTATCCAGGCATTAAATGGTAGCAAGCTGGAAGAGAGAAATTGTGCTTTCGCACAAGCTAGAGATAAAGTCACCATTAAGTGGTTGACGACATAATGGATCTGCATCCGATTTGGAGCAGACTTCCATCATTGTAAATTTCCCTTTCGATAGGCATTTTGAATGGTGATTTGACACCACTAGTTTAAGCTTGTGAGGGAAGCTCGTCGAGCCCCTCTTGTATAAATCTTTGTATTGTTTCAAAGTAGAGGTTGTTGTAGGAAGATGCATAGGTTGTAGGGAGAGAAACATAGAGAGTCGAGACTCAGTTGTAGCTCGGACTCCACCATTGTAATTTGGCATTCCACCATTAATAGAAAATGACAGTATTTCTTGTTCTACATTTTTGTGTAATGGATGTTGTGTTATGAATGTCAATTGCATGTTTGTAAATTGTAGATGAATGATAGAAATCGTCTGTAGGGATAGAGGTATAGTTTTATGTCCGAGAGTGTGTTGAGTTAAGTCTGGTTCTCTAGGCTAAGTACAAGGAGTGCACGACAGAGAGAGGAAACTCTGTAAGCCAACGCAAGGAGTGTGTCTCTGAAATCGGTGGAGTCAGAAGAGAAGCTGTCAGGAGGGCACACCAGATTAATTTACAGACTGAGGGAGACATTTCAAGGTGGTTAAGTACCTTGGAAAGAAAGACTGTGTGGGAGGAAGCACAGTTCAGAGTTATTAAACACTCTGAAATACTCTGCCAGGAGAGCATCGAGCTAGTGTGAGCATGCAGAGAAGCAACGCGGTTGGAGGTGTTGGAGAATACCAGAATTATCGAACATTCTAGTGAAGGAAGGATTTGCAAGAAGTGTGTCGAAAAAGGAAAGGATGCCTTAAACCTTTCCATAAGAATAAGAGGAGAAGTCGTCGAAGAACTGAGTCGAGCACAAGGAGTGCGCCTAAGGTGTTGTAAGTTTACCTTACAAGCTCAGGAAGCAGAGCGAGAGACTGTCAGGAGGGAAAGGAGAAGTCCACTGAAGAATGCAAAGGAACTGGGAACCTTGGAGGTTTTCAAGCCGAGCAAAGTCGCAGAAGATTTTACGTAGGATTCTGCAAGGAGTGCAGAAAGAGTTCGAGAATAACCTAAGTCTCGAAAGGTAAATTTGCGCTAAGTGTGAAAAAGAAGTCGAGGTTTTCCGAAATACAGGAGGCAAAGGAATCATCCATCGTCGGAGAAGACAGGTGGTCAAAGATTGAGAAGTTCAGGAGCAGGAGCTTTGAAAGGGTTGCCGAGAGCAATCAAGGATCTTCGCGAAGAGCAATTCGAATCCAGATCATTGGATCTTGGAGAGAACATGGCAGAGATCCACGCATTTCGAAGGAGGAACCCTTCGGAGAAAATCCAAGAGGAGAACACCTGAAGCGTTGGGTAGCAAAGTAATCCTAGCCATCCATTTGGATAGGACGTGTGGCGAGAGATCAACACTTCGTTGATACGCAAGTCGAGAAAGATAGAGTCAAAAGAAGAAAAGGCTCGTGAAGTTGATCACAGTCGTTGATCGCGAGGAGAGTGTGGACCATAGATCTGGTCCCGAAGATTTCGCCGACTCAAAAATCAGGAAGGAGAAGAAAGCAGTTCGTGAAAGTCCTGAAGCGCAAGGTCACGATGGGAGTTGACTCATGGTCTTAGTACGTGGTCACATCAAGGAGAAAGTCTATCACATGGAGCTAGCAGCATTGGCGTTAAGTTTGGAAAAGACTTAAGGAGAGGGTCCACGAGTACCACATAGTGGGCGCTGAGGAATAAGTAAAGGGCATGTGTCAAGTTAAATCGGTTCCATCGGGAGTCTAACGAACCATTCGTTTATGTGACTTGAAAGATCCTATACCAGGAGGTCGAGCATTTCTTTGGAGGGAAAGGGGGGTCTGCACCAATAACACATCTTGGGCCTCCAACGAATCACCTAACTCAAGCTAGAACAGTAGTGTTCCATCCCCCTTCATTGCATACTTGGCATCGTCACCAAGCTCCACATGGATCCCTGAGTCCTTCTCTATCAAATTGTTGAATAGCTCCCGTGATTTTGTCATGTGACGTGATGCATCATTTTCAAGGTACCATGCACTCCTAGTGACGGTGTTGGTAGAGAAGTATAAAACTAGTGAGAAGTCCTTTACACACTTTGCAACGAACTTATTGTAAATGTGTTGAACCTGCACAGAATAGATCTAGCTAGAAAATACTACACACATGTGCAAAGAGAAATTGAGAAAGAAGAAGGAGAGAAACAATAGAAGAATTCTCATTAACCGTTGTGAATATTGAATAATTTACACATGATATACTCTGTATAACTCAATGAGTGCGCAGTGGAGGACAACCAATGCGCCATAGTGGTGGTATAGTGTGATCTGGACACACAGCAACAACTACGTGAGTGAACTGCCACCTAGTCTAGTCTTTCAGGCAGTTATGGGAGTGAACTGCCACCTAGTTGAGTTAACTAGTCAACTAGTCTTCAGTTAACTAATTGAATAGAGAGTAGTGAGGAGTTAACTCAGGGAATCAAGGGTAATGTGCCAGTATGGTGATGATCCCAAGTCAAGTGTGCATCAGTTGGTGATGATCCCAATGTTGCATGGTGACAAAACCAATGCAGCATCTAAACTCAACTCAACTAGTCAAACTTAAGTGTCAATTGAAAGAGAATATTCTCCAGGTGGAATATTCTCTCCTAACTTACTCAATTATTTCTTCTTCCTCGACTGTGAGGTTTCCCCCTCACTATTACCCTTAGAACCCTTTCCTTTTCCCTTCTTGGACTAACTAACCAAGGTCAAGTTCTCCTCTCCATCTCCTTTCCTGTTGGATTTAGACCCTATTGTTCCTTGAGATGTTCTAGGATGTTAATGGAACTATACCAAGGCACCTTAAGGGCTAAAACTCAGATGGAGTTTTAAAGCCATGTTTGTATTGGAAATATTTAGTGAATCTCTCTCTCTCTCTCTCTCTCTCTCTCTCTCTCTCTCTCTCTCTCGACCCTCAAACAAATTCATATCAGATGACTAATAACCCTCAACCCCAAGAGGCATGTTACCATGTGTGTTCAGACATTTGAAATTTCCAAAGGGAATGGATGGATGAATTTTAAGAAAGAAAATTAAAATAGCAAGGTATTTATGAGAATAAATATTGCAGTCATTTATAGAAAGAAAAATGTGTTGAGCAATTAAGAATTAGGAAGTTAAAACAAATATGAATCTAGATCTATGAAAGGTTATGCTTCAGACAAATTTAACAGCTTCATACATTTAAACATAACATAAACCTTTTACTTATATCCAAATATATCAAACAAAAAGACAAGAACTAGTCATATAAAATGAAATCAATCCAAACTTCCATAACAAACATCACACAGTAACACTGAATGTGGGGCTAATATGTTGCTCTGAGCTTTTTTTAGTGGGGCTCTGATACAATATCCAAAATGGAAGATATGGCTTTACTAGGAAACAATTACAATGAATTAAAATGAAAATGGAGACTACAGACTGAAAACATCATGGTGTATAAATCTCTTTTGGTTTGTTGCCTTCATCATCTGTCTGTGCCTGAGATTTGTGATCATGCAACCTTGACTATAAGAAACTCTTTAAATCCCCAAGTGTCGACCCCTCACAATGCGCCTCATTTCTCCTTTATAGATGACTTTGCATGTGAAAACCACTTACTGCTTCTTTATTCTTTAGACCACTTCTTGTTTCTTGAATGGTTTCCCCTTAGTAAAAATTATTTACTTTCACATGTAGAATTTTTTTTACATGAAAAATTTAATAGCAAAATTGTCCTCATGGGGTTGAGCATGTGCCACTTGTCTCTCCTTGTCTAGGCATTGATATCTTGGAAAATTGACACATACGATTCTAAACTTTTCCCATGGGATATTCTTTTTTATTCATGTTCCTTTCCACCTCATCTAAATTGGTGTACCTTTCATATGATAGCTGGGGAAGATTTCTAAAAATGATCTTTAAGTTGTGGAGCAACTCAAAATCACCAACCAACATATCCATCACATCCTACCCCTTAAGAGTCCCCTCAAGCTTGTCAAACCTATTGTCATCATTTATTTTGTCATCCAGCAGCTTCTGGTAGTTCTTCTCTAAGTATAGGTCACCATTTCCATCTGAAAAAGTGGGCAGCCAATGCTTGATAGCATCATTAAAAATATTCTAAAATGAGGCAATTTCCCATGTAAGCTCATGGGCTCTATTTTCAGTATTATGCATCAGTCTCTTCTTTTCCAAAACCTTTTTATCATTCATGATAATACTAGTCATGTCAGTCACATTAAGATCTTTGAGCTCTTCCTTAGATCTGTCATTGATGAATATTATAATGTCATTAGCCAATTTTGGCTTGTTCTCTAACTCATTGGTTGTTCTCTTTATGTCCTTAAAGAAAACAATGATCAACTCAAGTTCATTTTGGATCGGAGAGAAATGAGACCAATTCTTGAATATTGTAGTAGTGATATTGACCTAGATCTTATGCTTAGCTCCCTTTAAAGTTGGTTTTCCTATCACCTTCATTTTTACCTGGGCCAGTTCTTGTTGAGCTTCTTCTTTAGCAGCATTAATCATATTCAAGAGTATTTTCCTACTCTTCATCTACTCCTCTAGCTATGCCACCTTTGCTTCATTGTATTTAAGTCTATTAATGACAAGGTCTAGCTCAATCTTCTTCACACTCAAATCTAACATGATTTTGGCCAAGCCTTCTTCTGGGTCAAGGGTAGTAATTTGTACTTTAGCTGACTTGGATGCTTGCAATAACTGATATTGTTAGTCTTTCAAGATTTGGTTTTTAGCGTGCAAGTGTTCTATCATTTCTTTTCTTTTAGACATATGATCCTTCTCTTGATGGCTAGCTTGTAGCTCTGGGGTCTGTATATGTTGTACGCCATGAATATTCAACTTTTCCTTGCGGACTTTGATTTCATTGTCTTTTCGGTTGATCAAATCTTCCACAACTGTAGGATTTTTAGGATCTTCCCCCAAGGAAATAATTTTCCTCTCCAACTCATTGATCTAAGTCTATTTGGCCCATGTTGCTACTTTCTCCTGCTTCAATTTCCTGTCAATTTTGATTACCATCTCCCTCATTTTTCTTTCATTGGCAAATGATTGCAACACTCCTCTGTATAGCATGTCATCGGTTTGCTTGTGCAACTCAATCATGTCTCCAAGCTTGATACTACCAAGCGTAATCTTTATTTGAGTTGCTATGTAATCAACATGGGTAAGTGGCCTTGGTACTTTTGATTCCAAAATAACCAATTGAAAGTGTCTTGGCTATAATCAATGGAAAAAAACATTTTTTTCTTATATGTGCCTTGAGATACATCTCTTTTCTTAGTTCTTGATTTTGTTTTCTTATGTCGAAGTAATGAGAAAAGAGAGAGGGTTGCTTCTCTAAAGTTCCTTGAGTTGTAGAAGTAACAGCTCCTCCTGTTGACAACATGGCTAAATCGAGATGCTCAATGGTGACAATAGGTGCATTTGGGGCTGACCCAACCTCACTAGATCCCTCAGTGATTTGTAATATGCTCTTTCATTTATCCAGGATCTCTATGATGGCCCCCTGTGAATCTAATTCATCGTCACCTTTGGGTATTTTTTTTTTGTTTCCCATCAATATCCATGTTAGACTGGAAATCTCAAAATGTCCTCTTTCCAGGTTGTAGTTCCTGCTTTTGAGGAGTTTGAATGACACTTGCTTGGTCCATTAAATGAATGAGAGTTGGGTTCTAGATCTCTTCCTCTAGAATTTTCTTAGCCTCCTCCCATGAATCTAGGTTAGAGATACTTTCTATGGCAAGGCATCTCTGATGCTTGTAGGTGGGTTTTTTGGATGCTATCACTCCATACGGGTCATACACCCACTTGCTTCCCTTTACAAAATCAAATTGTTGTGGCATTTCTTCGACAACAATTAGAGCAATTCTTATTTTAACCAGGAAAGGGCCCACCTCCCCAAGAAGCTTGAAGGTTATATCATGCCTATGTTGGGCAAAAATAAAATGGTTTGATACCAATCTCTTCCTGATGTACTCCAAGGAAAAAATATGAGGGGTACGAAACACTAGAAGCTTATAGGGCTCCTGTTCAAAACCATATACCCCAATAAGAGTATGTTCATCAGCCAAGTACTAATCTCTTGTCCTAACATCCTCACTTAATTGCAACATTTTCTTTATTTGAGGAAAAATTATAGGAAGAGGAACTACATGGATCAGAGTGTAGCATGCACTTATGAATTTATTCACATAAAGGCTAAGACATTTATTATGTTGTTGTCTTCTTACTTATGCAATCCATTCAATTACATGTTTGGTATTTCCTGCATCATTTGTTATAACGATTCCCATGCTCTCAAAATATGAAGAATTATTAAAAATGATGAGGTAAACCAAGTAGGCATGATACCTAAAGGACTTGGTGCTGTGAAAAATTGACAATTGGAGATCTTGGGCAGCAAGGTTTTGGCTATAGTTTAATCTCTTTTCTCATTGGGTTGATTTTCCTAGTTTGAGAGCCCTTGTAAGCTTGGACTCATTATTAATGAAAAGTTGATTTTGAAGGGCATAAAATTTGATGTGTATGTGTGATTGTGAAATTGGTTTCATTTGCTTCCATTGTGTTGTCTACGTGTGAAAATGCGCAGTATGCTCGACTCGTACCCACGCCCTGGACGATATGCACAGAGCATACTTGCAACTGTGCCTATTTCTCCACCATGTATCTGCGCCATGTGCATCCTATGCAACGCATGCACCTGCACCATGTACCTTTTATACGATGTGTACGAACTGTACATGTCATTATACCTATTCCCAAATATGTTTGTGCAAATTGCCCAGATTTTTCCTTGCTATTAGATCTGTTTGTTGTTTCCCACTTGCTCTCTTCTCCTTTGGATTGAGAAAAAAGTCTTTTTGCACTCCTTGTGAGTTACTGACTCTCAACACTTACTTGTGTTTTTGTTGTGTGTGTCTTCTCCTTTCACCTTTGCTGCCTTTTATAACATTGAGTTGAATCCCTAACCCTAATCTCCAAAGTGATTGACAGTTGAAATTAGATCTCACCTCACTTCAAATCAACGGTCGAGATTAAGTCTAAATCACTAATGTAATTAAATTACATTATATTAAACTTTCCCTAACTCAATAATTAAAATGTCATTTAATTTAATAACTCATTTAATTAAAGTGAATTTCCAAAGTTTTTGAAAGGTCCTTTCGACTACTTCCACACGTCCAACACTAGACCTGTGTGAAAGTACATATTTGATGCTACAAACATCAATAGTTCCTACATAATAAAAATGGTAGATGTTAAAAGAGTCGAAGGGCATATGACCTCTTCTTCAAAACTAATAACTTTTTAAGGACCAAAAAATCCAAAAAGAGGAGATTTTATCCAAAATCGGATCAAATAGAATAAATCCAGAGACTAGAGGTAAGATAAAATGAAGAAGTTGATTGAACCAATTCAACTTATTGATAAAGAATAACTAAAATAAGATAAATGTTGGATCCAACTAGCATATCAACTAGAATGGATCGACTAGTGTGCATATGTTGACAAAGAGAATGGGAGATCAACTAGTTTCAATGATAGACCTAAATTGAAAGATTGGTACGAACCTTATTAATAGTATTATGTCAATTAGATAAATTTCAATGAGGAAGATATGTCAATCTGGTGTTCGATCATTGGGACAAGTTAAATGGACAATGGGCCTAAGAAAAGGGGAATCAAACCATTTAATAATTGAAGTGACACAAGAGAAGATGAACCATTGTAAAAGACTCTTGGAGATGTATCATACGAAGGTAGACTACATGAAGGAGACAGATTGGTTGGAGAGTTTGGAGATTGAAAATTTTGACTATGGAAGTCAACTGAGAGATCACAGACAACTTAAAGAGTTTTTTCAACAAGAAATAGAAGGGAGGTCCTTGTGGAAAGGATGGACCTTGATGCAGGAGCATCGTCTACAAAGCCACATGGGATGACAGCTCAGCGCCTTAGTGTGCCTTTAAATCAATTCGGAATCTTAACGATGACATTTCCTGCAAAACGTTTTTTGAACTAATTGAAAATTGAGGAAGATCAAAATGCTTGGGATTGAATGATCACAAGTAATCTAGGATTTTCACTCCTAGACTTTAATGTAACAGTGCTTAAGGGGTAGTTAGCTTCTTTTTTCGAAAAGGTAGGTAGTCGGAGGGAACCCTAGGAACCCTCTTGTGTAAGTAGAGGTATTGTATGCCAAAATGAGGTTGTTGGAGGATTGTCACTGAATAAGAGGTAGTTGCAAGTTAGTTAGAAATCCTCAATGGAGGAAATGGGAGATAGAATAGTTCTTTGAGAGAGCTTGAGAGAGATTAGACTTTGTTGTAGTCCAGCCTGCACATATTGTAATCAGTTTTTCATATTAATGAAAAAGACAACAGTTTTTCCTGCACATGGTTGTTTATGTGTTTGTGTGTTTCATGAATGAATGAGTTATGTTGTTGAGTATATGAAACTATGAAGTGTTTGGATAATTTTTTATTGTTTTCTCTTCGTTGAGTTCGTGCAAGGTATGCATACAGTCTGCAAGGAGTGCGTTGACAGAGTCTGTTTCGACTCAGAAGCTCGAAAGAGATAGCGTGAAACATCCATTTGCAAGGAGTGCAAAGAGACTACTGCAAGGTGTGCACAATCGCCACAAGAAATTAAGCCTTGCGTGAGAATCTGCTGCAAGGAGTGACAGAGTCTATTTCAAATCATAAGATCAAAAGAGATAGCGTAAAATTTCCATTTGCAAGGAGTGCAAAGGGGCTGCTACAAGGCGTGCACAATCGCCCGCAAGCTAAATCTTGCGTAAGAATTTGTTGCAAGGAATGCACACATCAGAAATTCGACTAAGTGTCGAAGTGACCCTCTAAGGTGTCAAAGGGTTTGAGAGAGAAATCTCAAGAGAGATAGCGGGAGAAATATTCAAGGGGAACGGAGTTCTGAAGGTTTCACGAGTCATCGACTAAGATCCGTTCAAGAGGGAGCGGGATCATTCCGGATCGTAGGATCTGGCAAAGTGCACGAGCTTTAAGTTTGTGTGTGCACACAGGAGCGAGGACTTGCCAAAGTCCCGAAGTCCGAAGTGATTAGGGACCGTCCATCATCTAGAGGAACAAGTGACGCAAGATCTACAACTTCGGAAGTTCGTAGACTAGGAGGAGGCGAAATCACCGAAGAACCAAAGTAAATCTTGATCGTTGATCGTCAGGAGGTACGTGTCAACGGATCGTCGACTTCAAGTGAACATGCTCAGAAGGTGAGTGTGCAGGAGTTGAAACTCTCGTAGCCTGAATATCCAAAGTGAATCGTAGTCATCCAATTCAAAAGGACACGCGACAAAAATCTGTGGAGTCCGAGTAAAGACTCAAAGTGAATCCTAGCCATCTGATTCAGAAGGACACGCGGAAGAAATCCATGGACTCTGGGTAAAGACCCAAAGTGAATCACAATTGTTGATCTACGAAGCACACGCATCGACAAATCATCGTGTTCGGATGAAAGTGCTCCAGGAGAACGTGAAGATTGAGCGTTGAAACTCCTGAAGCCCGAAGAGGCGAAGTGAACCACAACCGTTGATCGGCGAAGGACACGCATCGCCAGATCGCCGTCTTCGGATGAAAGTGCTCCAGGAGAAAGCGAAGATTGAGAGTTGAAACTCCCGAAGTCTGAAGAGTCGAAGTGAACCACAGTTGTCGATCTGTGAGGGACACGCGTCAACAGATTGTCAACTTCGTGTGGAAGTCCTGCGGAGGAAGCAAGAGTTGAGAGTTGAAACTCCTGAAGCGTGAAGGGAGAAATCAATCGTAGCCATCGGTTTGGAAGGAGGGAACGCGTCGCTAGATCGTGAAGATCTGGGAGTGTGTGCGAAAGGAGGAAAAGGGTCGCTCACTGATAGTTGACCAAGGCATAAATAGGACAGACCTCAGTCGTCGATCAAGAAGCAACGCCCGAGATCCCAAGATCGATGATCATGCTTAATTGCGGGGACAGAAAGTGCTCGGGTTTTAAAAATATTGGAGCGGGCCGCAATTGAAACCACGGTATTGCCAAAAGGACGTGTGGCAGTTGCTAGTGAATTGCAGGGAGAAAAGCGATGTGGTTTCAAACCACTCTAGGTCGCCTCGCAATCGCGTGTTTACGTGAGGACATAACCCGAGGTCACATACGGAAAAGGGTTAATGGAAGAGGAGCTAGCACCTGAACTCTGATAGTTCAGCAGCGCGAAGGGAGAGGTTGTGGGTGTCATAGAACCTGCACCAAAAGACTGAAAAGGGCCTGTGTTTAATCACAAGGGAGACCATTAAGGTTTCAGAGAGTCGATTCGGCTCTAAGAATCGAAAATCCTTGACTGGGAGGTCGCGCAGCACCAAGGGAGAATAGGGGGATCTGCATCAGACCTCATCTTTGTTACTAGGGGTAGAAGACATTGTTAAACATGACCTTATGGATGTGGAATTTTGATGGTCATGCAAGTTGCAATTGTAAATACCCACCCATTGATGTTCTCTAACATTGATAATAAATGGAGTTATTTTCTATTAAGGTCCTCAAAAATATATGTGCATTGCGTGATTAACATTTATGAGATTGATTGTTTGTTTCTCATTTTGTTAAATGCTTGCTAAGGAAAGAAATATAAGATGTAATATTCATTAGGCGTTGTTGTTTTATTTAACAATAATTGTAGTGTAGATAGAATGAGCGTTTTTTGTTTGCCCACTAGAAAATGGACCAAATTAGGGGTTTATTAGTGGATTTTATTTTTATTTGTATTACATATTTTCATTTCCTTTTTTCCAAATTGTTAATAGCATATTGAAATTTAAACAAAACAAAAGTGCATTTATATGGATGTTCAAAAAAATTTGAAACATAAGAATATCATAATAAATAATAATTGTAATATTAACTTGAGAGTGAACATTTTCAGTGGCACCTTCCTCAAACGAAAAGCTAGTGACCCAAAATGAGATACCTATCCACACCAATACCTTCTTCCATTCAAATTAAGGATACAACTATTTATTCTTTGATGTTTATTACTTGTTCAATTTTGTCAATCTCTTGCAAACACGCTCCTCAAGATTTGAGGTTCGGAAAATAATCTTGGTTCCTCAAATACACCCCCTCCATTTCTTCAGGTCCTAAGGCTCCTTGGGGATATTACAAAAAGGATTTTGTTGTTAAGCACCCAATGTCTAATTTCATCAAAAGAGGTTACTTTGAGGCATCTTAAACCTTTGGTTTCTACTACAACAAGAGGCCTTACCATATTTCAAACACCTACTTCTCAATGAAAATCTTAGTTTTCTTAGTAATTCATTGTGTGATCAATAATATGCCCACCAACAAGCATGGGCGTCAAGTGGAGGGGGATTATTTATGATCACGAAGGAATAGAATGAACTTCATTCGCATGGGGATTGGGCCATTCTACTAATAATCAGGTCGAGGCAATGGAATTATATACGAGATTGAAATTAGTCAATTATGATCAGTACAAGGAGGCATAATAGTAATCGAAGATTCAAAATTTATAATAAAGGGAGTAAGGAAGCATTCCAGACATGGGGAGTAGAAAATATTCAAGGAGGTAGAACATTAACACGTACTAAGGAATTTGAATCGAAGAGCAGATATTATGGTCGAGGAAGCTTGTGGCCTAGCCCAAGGTATGTTAAAGAAAAATCACACTTTCAAAATCAAACATTTACCTTAAGTTTATTTTTTTGAAATTCAAAATTTTTGGGGGGCTTTCCCCATTCCACTAAATGCATTTTCAATATTTCCCAAGCATCACATCAAGAACTCGTGTCAATGGTTCAATGCATCACTTTGCATGGTGCTTTGCTTATATCATCCCACGATCTCCCCTGGCTCGTCACTCATATGAAACACGAGCAGATTTATTACATGTCCTCTATTTTAATCATTAACACGGGTGGGATATTTCTTCCCCATTTTCATTTCCTGGTGTTCATGGCTCCTGGGGGTGATTTCTCTTGTTGCAGTGACAATTTGGCTAGTGCGCATCTCCTTCTGGGTGGTCGCCAAATCTCTATGAAGATCTCGAAGGAAGTTGGAACAACATCATCGAGCTCTTTGGAATCACATGTCTCTACTCTGGTTTGGGGTTTTCGCTCACTCCCTCCGGTCTACACTCGAGGACGACTTTGCCTCAAAAACAATGGATACAATGTGGTGTGGACACAAGCTAACCTACCTCTGTAGCGCAGATAAACCTTAGGAGGTAAAGCATAAATTTAGAGTGCAAGAAACTGCACTTATGGTTCACAAGAACACCCTGGTTCGATTGGAAGTAAGGAGTCGAGAAAAGAGGAGAAGCAAGATAAGGAAATTGTGATAATTATGGAGGCAGTAAACAATCAAGCCAAGCAAATTCGAGAACTGAAACATGAGAACAAAACCCCCACGGAGAATGTATCATTTTCTATGGATTTTCACAACAGGACTTGGAATAAGGCAACCAATTTAGTGGGGTCAACTGTAGAACAGAATGGATATACAATGCAACAAATTGGTCATATATACAATGCAACAAATTGGTCATATGCCAATTATGGACACAGGTGGCCAGAACCAAGTGGATAATGTCCTCAAACTTTCTTAGATCAGGTTTTCTATGTTTTTTAAAGTCTCTTTGCTAATAGGGAACTATGTTAGATTATACTCGTAAGTGTCTTACAAAAAACATAGAGATAGCAAATGCATTTTTTGAAAAGGAGACTGGAATCTTGTTTTGGTCTAGACTTCTTCGGTTGTTCTTGAAGCATCAATGCACTTGACTTCTATTCAGCATCGCTGCAGCATTTTGTTAATATAAAACCAGTCGTTTT
>ML803736.1:171189-187764 GCA_009831015.1 Picea engelmannii
ATCTAACTTGTTTTCTGACTTCATAGAGTAAGTCATGGTTGCTTTGACTTGGTCAACCCTAGATTTGACCAAAAACTCAAACTTGACGTCTTGGCTTGCTGAGAGTACCAGGAGGTGCGCTAGGCTAGGGCGCACTGGTCTATCCGAAAATCAAGTCAACCCTTCACTTAAGGTGCATGAATGAGAGGGTTAGGGTTTATGCAACTGCACCTGCTAGTAACCCTAGCGACAATGCTTTAGTAACTACTTTTGCTAGAAACCCTAGCGGCAGTTCTTCAACGAGCTTAATATCCTTATGGCTATGCTCCCTTCCAGTGGTTAGACTGAATGAAGGAGGTGTGGGCCCATAACCTGTTAGAATATGACAGTTGAAGCATTGTATTTCTGACATATCTTTCTCTTGATTTGGCTTATGCCTTGAACCAAACTTCCTTTTGTTCCTGAACTTCTTGAATCTTGCTGTGAAGGCTTGATAATCGTACTTCTTTTGGGTTTTTTTTCTTTTGCATTGATCCTTGATTCTTCTTGAGCACAGCAAGTCCAAAGTTCTTCAAATGTAGGATAGTCCTTCCTTGTGTTCATGCTTGCGGCAAATGCATCCCATGTCTTGGGAAGACCATTGAGTACTATGTTTACCAATTCCATCTCTGAAATGATCTCTCCAATGGCTTGTAGTTGATCTCTTAACTGAGAGATTCTTACAAAGTATGATGTTATGATGTCATCATCATTCATCTTCATGTCACGGAACTCATTCTTCAGACTCGTTACTTGTCCAATGTTTCTAACTGAGAAGAGCTTTGTTAGGGCATCGTACATCTTCTTCGATGAGTCAAGATGGGAGATGTAGGGTATCAAGTGGTCTTTTATAGAGTCCACTATAATACTCATGGCATTGATGTCACCGTCTTTGCATTTCTCCATGACTGCAACGTTTTGCAGTTCCTTCTCTTTTCCTTCTTCAAACTCTAGTTCCACGATCTTTCCTTTCACAATATTCAGCACTTTATTCTTGGCAATGATGAGGTCAACCCTTGTCTTCCACGCTCTGAAGTTAGAAGTTCCATCTAACTTGTTTTCTGACTTCATAGAGTAAGTCATGGTTGCTTTGACTTGGTCAACCCTAGATTTGACCAAAAACTCAAACTTGACGTCTTGGCTTGCTGAGAGTACCAAGAGGTGCGCTAGGCTAGGGCGCACTAGTCTATCCGGAAATCAAGTCAATCCCTTCACTTAAGGTGCCTGAATGAGAGGGTTAGGGTTTATGCAACTGCACCTGCTAGTAACCCTAGCGGCAATGCTTTAGTAACTTCTTCTGCTAGAAACCCTAGCGACAGTTCTTCAATGAGCTTAATATCCTTATGGCTATGCTCCCTTCCAGTGGTTAGACTGAATGAAGGAGGTGTGGGCCCATAACCTATTAGAATATGATGGATGTACTCGTTTTACCATAAACAATATCTCTATTGTCACCCAACCATAGGCCGAAGCCACCCTCCGAGCACCTTAACCTTGACAGAGAATCACTCTAGAAGCAAACCCTAGGCTAGATAGTCAAACAAAGGGTGGCGCACCTTTCTCCAAGGATAGCGCACCAAACAAGAGTTGATCAAATAGTCCAAACCATAACCAAGAGATAGTCCAGGCCAAAATGTAATCTGCTAGTTGCAACGGCAGCTCTCCTCCAGACTTGCGCACAAAACTGGCTAACTGCAGTGCGCACAAGTGAGCTCTGCAGTTATGAGAATGCCTG
The DNA here is from genome assembly GCA_009831015.1 of Picea engelmannii. Taxonomy (NCBI): domain Eukaryota; kingdom Viridiplantae; phylum Streptophyta; class Pinopsida; order Pinales; family Pinaceae; genus Picea; species Picea engelmannii. Next base: position 172,943 of record ML803736.1, read on the forward strand.
CCAGAATGAAGATTGGCCTCCTGTATTTATACTAATTATGGCTAACTGCCTAGGCCGACTTCTCATTCTGGGTGCCTATTTACTTAGTATATAATATTTCTTTTGGCCGACTTCTTGTCTTGGAGGCTAATAACCTAATACAAATTATCCTCTTGAGTCGACTTGTCTTCTAGGGTTATTATCCAACTCATTAGGGTTTCTTCTTGCTTCCCGGAATGTTCTATTCTCGTCAGGTTTACACGTGGAGGTAAATACCTCCCGTAGCTACCATAATATCAACACTATATGCATATGTTGCATTATGGTTTTGTTGATCTTGGTGATGCAAGGAACCAATTATCGATTGTCTAGGAGAACTTCAGGTTGGGATTTTTCTAATGAGACCCGTTGAAAGTAACTTGTGAAATTAAGCATTATAATTTGAATTATGTTATACATCTATCATTTATCTACTTGATGTGTGTGATCCATGCATGTGGAGACGAGGCAAGGCCTTGCCGACATGCAAATATATAGGTGTGGAAAACAACTACGAGGCTTCGACTTTGTTGTATTAGGTTGAGTAGAGGTACTTTGGCTTGCCTACTCAATCCCAAGTTTCTTTACAAAATATGCAGAATAAAGAAATCAAGTAGCTTGGCAAAACCAATCTATCTAGAGGTAGAGGTGGCATTCCTACTCAGTACTTTCGTCGAGGGAGGTGACAAGCCTCATGGTTATGATCAAGGGATCGACTGTAAGGCAGAGAAGTCCTTACTCCCTGATGTTTAAACCTTCCAAATTCCTAGTTTGACCAAGATCACTATGAGTGATTCTATGTAGGTATTAATTCCTAAGAAAAGTTAACCACTTTAAGGAGCTTCTTGAAATAATATTATTTTAAAGAAAAAGGAAATTATTTAATTTCGGAAATCAAGTATTGGAGAAAATTCTAACAATGACACATAGGAAGGTGATTATTCACCCAATTAAAAATAAAAATAAAATAAGAAAAAAATGTCCCTACCACCTAGAAGGAGAATATTGATAAATAAGAAAATAAATTAAAAAAGAAATTTGTATGAGGTTGAGGTGTCAAACCTTAGATAGCCTATAAACATAGGGGATATTCATGGGATTTGAGCAATGAAACTACCCTGTAAGAAAAAATTGTTTAAATTTTGTTTAAATGAACTTACATGGTAAGTCAAGTCTGGGAAGAAATTGAGCATTATTGTTATATTAACTCTTTTGTCAAAGGTACAGTTGCTTGCCTGACATGTCTAGTAAATTGAAAACCCATCAGTGGTACATATTCCATTAATGAAATTATATTTTAGCCCTTAGTTGTGATCCCACACATCTCATGGGTCCCAATGTAAGAAGCTTTCCCTAGGTATGGTTGGGTGGAAACCAATTGGAAATCACTAAGTTGGCAAGTGCAAGAAATTTGGACACTCATCTAGTGGTTGAATTGGTACATTGGACAGGTATAAATTGTGTTATTTTATAAATTTGTTTGCAGATGTTAATTTTGATAATTCGGTACTAGACTGTGGGTTATTGAGTTGTTTAATTTAAGCTTTTGTTTGCTAGTAATTATCCTAACAACCAATTCATGTTAGAGACTAACCTATCGTTGTATCCTTGGAGACAATTTCTGCTCAAGTCTGGAAAATAGTTGTGACAATTTCTAGTCTATGAGTTTTACATTGTAAAAACCAATGTTTCACATATCGTTATCAGGAATTTATCGCAGGGGGTCAAAAATTGAAATTATCCGCAATATCGAGGAAAATATTGGAAATTATCGAGAAACTCTAAAAAATACAAAAATAATCATTTTTTTTCAATTTTTTAGACTTCCAAAGCAACATCAACATCAAATAAACACATTGTCACATAAATATGAAAATAAAACTGCAATATAAGATGTAGAAGATGTCGAGTGGTCCCTCAAACATCGATATTGAAATATGATATATGTCCTTAGTCATAATTCTTGATAGGATAATACAAAATAACATCAAAACAAAAATAAATGTATCTCATGAGATGATCATCATGAGGCATCTAGATACTCGAACTCGTATTGACTCAAACCGATCTGGGCTCAATTTACTAAAAAACACATAAAATATTTAAATTTTAATGAAAAAATTATGTTTTAAAGATTTCAAATCATGATTCCAATAAATTATTGAAATTTTGAAAGAAAGCATTATGAATAAATGAGCAAGAACATTTAAATGACAAGCAATGTTCCATCATCACTTATATTAGGATTCTCATCATTAGTATCACCCTTTGCCTCGTGTCTAACCTTTTCCTTTACCTCAATCTTCTAGGGACATCATTGAACACCGCCCTTTTTTATGAAACTACCTAATCCAAGTCTTATAATATGGTAGAAAAAGTTTAACATGCTTATGTTGAAGTTTTGCAACTTCGGGCAGTCATTCTCCACAAGGAAGTACAAGAAGACCTATTTGACCATTAAAGAAGCCCCAAGAAGAAATTGAAGACCTAGAAAGAGAAGTTGGCCCCATCTGTAAAAGACAAAAAGAAATAAAATGAAATTGAAGACCCAGAATGAGAAGTCGGAGTATAAATATAGGCCGGGTCATTTCATTTGGACATAGACAACTCTCCTTCTGCAGTGCTCAATAGGAAGTTGTCTGTTGCAGTTCTGGTATTTCGTTATTTTCTAGAGTTCTAGTTATCTTGGTGAGTGCAGCACACTTGGAGAGGCACTAGACTTGGAGAAGGTCTTTCTTGGTGTTATCCTCGTTATTCTAGTGAGACACTAGAATTGGGGAGGAATTTCTTTGTATGGTATTTTACTCTGATGATAGTCATGTACTAGTAATATCTGTTGATTTTTCAATAGGCAAGGCTTAAGCATGAAGTTCATTCCATTTTAGCATTTTACTTAAACGATAAGCAATTTGTTGCAGCAATTTGTTGCAGCAACCAAGATCACAAGAAGAAACACCATGCACAAGTACACAAGAAGTATCCTGGGAAACCCTTCTCAACAAGGGAAGAAAACCCAGCCAATCCTTTGCTATATTCTTCAAGAGAAAAACCTCCACCACCATAAAGACCTAGCACACAAGAGGGTGCTAACAAACCCTAGACACCTAGCGCACTTTTCCCAAGAACAAGTGTTTGCTGAAATTTCCAAACTCATATTTTTGATATATTTCCTCAATGGGGAATTTACCTTTACTTATATTAGACTGAACCTATCAACAATAGTGTCTATTGGCACAACAGGGTCGACCTCAATAAATTATAATATAATTAATAATTACCATATTAATTATCTTTTACATTAAGGTGGGGTCGACCTGTACCTTTTACATAACAATTAGGGTTACAGGTAAGTCTGACTCTTGAACAATATAGCAAGGGATCTTATACACCCACTAGTGCTCAACCACAAGGGGCACATCCATCTGTGCTCAGCCACAGGGATGTCTCTCTATCTCATTGCATCTCACAGTAGAACTACACTCACTACTGCTTAGCCACTAGGATCATGTTCACCTGTGCTCATCCACAGGCACGTCCAACTCAGCAGATCTTCTTTCTCCAACTTGCCTTGCTCCAATGCATTCATTGCACCACTCAGACTGCAATTTGATGAAAATTGAAATTTCACCCTAAAACTCACTACCCTAATTACAACAACATTTTGTAAAGCTCGTTGAGCATTTATTGGGTTGAGTTGGGAAGAATTTTATCATAGACCAGCTCGCCTTGCCCTAGTGCACCCACTGCACTTCTCATACTAACAATCCATCAAAATTGAAATTTTAGGGTTTTCGGGCTATTGACATTTTTCCTAACATTGAACCCTCTGATTCAGATTTTTGACTTTTTGTTGGCATGATGTATTGTCTCATATTAGAAGACACGTTGGATGGTGCTACAAATTTTAGAGGTACGCACTTGTATATAAGTTATATCATGAGGGTGTTTGCAGGAGATGTACACTTGGAAAAAGGACATTCATTCAAACAGTGACAGTAGATCCAAAGGGATCTTAGATCTAGTGCACTCAGAGGAAGCTCAAGAGTTGGAGGCAGCAGTGGTGATGTTTCATACAGTATATGACAACTCGAAATCAAATGGAACAGCAGCAGCAAGACTCCAGGTTTGCATATCAGGTTTAATATTTCATATTGTTGCATCTTAAGTAAATGTTGTAACTGGGACAACAGTGTTTAGAGTTCTATTATTGCTGAGTACTTTTGCTATCAAATGTTTAGTAACACTTGAGTATTGTTGGTATGAAGATCATTATGTAAATGCTCACTGTTTAGTACTAATGATGCACTTATTTACAACATGAAATTGATCTCTTATAGGAGATGTTCTTGGTTGTTGTCTTTGTCCCAAGCAGGTTACCATGTAAATTCCAAGGAGGTTACCATGGAGATGTTATTATTCTATTCCGAGTAGGTTACCACGAAGGAATGACTAGTAACAACACTAGAGAAGTGTTGTTCTTGTTCTTACTCTTGTTCTTGTTCCGGGTAGGTTACCATGGAGAAATAATTGGTCACAACACTAGAAAAGTGGTGTTCTTGTTTCTTGTTCTTGTTCTTGTTTCGGGCAGGTCACACAGGTGATAGCTCTGAGAGGGAGCTATAGTGACGATTGTTCTTGTTCTTGTTCTTGTTCTTGTTCCGGGCAGGTCACACAGGTGATAGCTCTGAGAGGGAGCTATAGTGACGATTGTTCTTGTTCTTGTTCTTGTTCAGGGCAGGTCACACAGGTGATAGCTCTGAGAGGGAGCTATAGTGACGATTGTTCTTGTTCTTGTTCTTGTTCTTGTTCTTGTATTTCCTTATCATAAGAATGTTGTTCTTGTTTGTTATTTTCCCTTGTTATTGCTCTTGTTTTGGGCAGGTCACAGGTGACAGCTCTAAGAGGGAGTTATAGTGATGGTTGCAGGAGGCAAAAGATTAGATAGTCTCTAGTTTGAGACATGGAGCAGACTATCCAGACATAGACTTGTGTACATGACAGTATACATCCATGTACCGAAGGCGAAGAGGACAAAGTTAAAACCTTCTGGAAAGAAGGTTACTTTTGTGGGATACGGAGTGTTCCACATGGAGATTGATAGTGAGGAGGAGAAGGATCTGTAGGATGACCGTATAGTCCAGTTGTTCATCCTTCAGACCATAAGGATGAGTCAATAGAGTTAGCAGGGAAAATGGATCTACCTAGAGATGTTGTAGCGACCAAGAAGAGGCTAGCATGGCTTTGTGATACTTTGCAGGATGCATAGAGGCCTGCAGCTCCCCATGGTACCTATTGGGAGAGCAAAACAACCTCAGAGATTCTCGAGTTATATGGCATTGATAAGCCACATCATGAGGAGAAGCAGATGGCTCCACTAGTGGTGAGGTAGGTGGCCCTACCAAGTACCATCTCAGAAGGAACCAAAGTTCAAAGGGACTCATCCCTCAGGATCCAGTAGGGAGGAGCAACCTGCCAGGACAGTTCATAGGAGATCATACTTCAAAGGAGGTCAACAGGTGGGAAAGAGACATCTTCCAAAACTGACACACAGGTGACGAAGGAGGCAGCCAGTCAGAAGGACTGGGGTATGGATTTTGTCTCAGTCACAGAGGGAGCATCTGATGAGACAGACTAGATAGCAGAGCTTACTTCAATGACAGAGGAAGTTGGCCTCAAAGTTCGAGGTGGAGGATCTTGGCCAGATGTATTATTGGGATTAGAGGTGTGACAGAGATCAGATGAGATCTTCCTCGGTCAGGGGATATTGATGAGGTTCAATATGATGGACTGCAAGTTGATTGGATCCTTGATGTACCTGGTTAACACCAGGCCGGATACTTGTTTTACAGCTTGAGCCAGTTTATGATAGAGTCGAGACACTACCATTGGGTTGCAGCAAAACATGTGTTCGGGTACCTGCATGGTATAGTTGGATATGGCCTCAGATATGTCTTAGGTGGTGAAGTGAGGCTTCGGGGATATACAGATTCTGATTGAGCAGGGAGTACAGTAGACATATTGAGCACCTTGGGGTGTTGCTTCAGCTTGGGATCGGTTACAATTTCAAGAAAGAAGGTATCTATAGCACTCAGTACGACAGAGACGGAGTATATCGCAGCCAGTGTGGCAAGTCGTGAAGCAGTGTGGCTTCAAAAGCTTCTTGCGGGACTTCATCCTAGACATGGTGTAGAAGGGAGCAGTGAAGCTCTAGTATATATCCACAGATGAGCAGATTGTAGATCATCTGAGACACAATACAGAAGGGAGCAGTTAAGCTCCAGTGTCCAGAGACGAGCTTGACATGATGCAGGATGTCTTCCTCACTGAGATGGGAGTGTTGATGTTTTGGGCAACACCGATAGACCTTCTCCTCCGATAAGCATGTGACTTGGCTAAGGAGAATGGCCCAGGCAAAGTCTTTATCCTTGATCATGTGAATTGACAAGGAACGACAAAGACTCGAGGTGTTGATGCTTCTCCAGATGGCAGTAGCAGGCAGACATTCTCTTATGATAGCCATGTGACTTGGCCAAGGAGAATGGCCCAAGCATAGTATTTATCCTTGATCATGTAACTTGACAAGGACCAATGAAGACTCAAGGTACATATGCATCGGGCAGATATTCTCCTCAGATGGCCATGTGACTTGGCTAAGGAGAATGGTACATTCTTCTCAAATGGCCATGTGACTTGGCTAAGAAGAATGGCCCAGGGCATTGATGTTATCTGTGTATTAGCATCGAGCAGACATTCTCCTCTGATGGCCATGTGACTTAGCTAAGGAGAATGGCTCAAGGTGTTGATGTTCTCTGTGCATTAGCATCGGCAAACATTCTCCTCTGATGGTCATGTGACTTGGCTAAGGCGAATGGCCCAAGTGTGGTCTCTATCCTTGATCACGTGACTTGACAAGGACTAACAAAGAATCGAGGTGTTATGTGGGAGAAGCATACATCAACTAGGTGTTATGTAGGAGAAGTATACATCAACTAGTTGCATGCCAGAGAAGACTACAACAACCAGGCTCAAGGACAACCTTTCTATGACAAAAGAAATCCGAGTATGGAGAATGTCTCCCTCGTTGAGAGGGAGTGTTGAATTTTTGCAACTTCGGGCAATCATTCTCCACAAAGAAGTACAAGAAGACCCATTTAACCATTAAAGAAGCCCTAAGAAGAAATTGAAGACCCAGGAAGAGAAGTCAACCCCACCGGTAAAAGACGGAAAGAAATAAAATGAAACTGAAGACCCAATATGAGAAGTCGACCCCACAGGAAAAAGACAGGCGCCTAGACAAGTATAAATACAGGCAAGGTCATTTCATTTGGACATAGACATCTCTTCTTTTCCAGTGCGCACTAGGCAGTTGTCAGCTGCAATTGTGGTATTTTGCTATTTTCTAGAGTTATGGTTATCTTGGTGAGTGTGCCACACTTGGAGAGGCGCTAGACGTGGAGAAGATCTTTCTTGGTGTTATCTTGGTTATTCTAGTGAGACAATAGCTCTTGGAGACATTAGGCTTGGGGCGGACTTTATCTGTATGGTATTTTTCTCTGATGATGGTGATGTACTAGTAATATCTTGGATTGAATTCTTCTATAAGAAAGGTTGTCAGGTTTTCTCCCAAGGTTGGATTTCCCGAGATAAATTATTGTGTTCTTGTGTCTATTGTGCATGGTTAACGTTTCTAGATCTTGTTATTTCCGCTGCATTTTTATAGTTGAGATTTTCAATGTATAGTTATTCTATGATAATTGTGGTCTGAAAGTGAATCTTGTTTTGAAATCATAAGCCAATAACTATCAAGATCTAAGAATCAGAAAAATCAACATCTTAATCAATGAATTTGGTTCGAGTGAAGGGTACATTTTTGCTAAGGCCATGACAAAAGAGTTCAACAATCAATACCACATCAAGGTACATAACAGGCTTGGTTCTCTTGATCAAATGCCAATCCCATACACTCATACGTGATAGAATCCAATGAAAATGTTGCAATCCAACCAATCCTAAAATCCTAAAATCTCTAAGTTTGTTGAATTTTGAATGGGATATGAAATTTTACTTTCTTCATATGAAGTCCGATGAGGTTGGAACCACTCTCAAACATCCTGAAACAATTAATGGTAATGTTAAAAAGTTGACATTTCATTTATCTTTCATTTTTATCCTTTTACTTTAAGAATTTAACATTCACATTAATTGGGGTCCGAGTTTGAAAACAGTGGTTCAGTCCCCTATCTCACTTTTGCAAAATGAGGGTTAAAAGACCAAAAATTTGATTATAAGGTGATATTGATGCAGTAGGGCGATAATTTCCAAATTATCGTGATAATTTCAAGATTTGAATTTATCACGATAAATACCGACGATATTATCGCCTAGTTGGGTTTTGGCGATAATATCACGATAATTCTGATATTATCATGATATGTGCAACACTGGTAAAAACAATGTTCATGCTTAAAGAGCAAGAGTTATTTTGGTTGAATTCTAAGAAAAAAAAATGGACTCTTTATCCATGGGTAATTTCTCTTATTTCTTCTATTGAAAGTTCTATCCAATATTATTAGTAGTAAAAGTTCTGAAGAAATAACAAAGTTAAGTCTAGTATATTGTAAGCTAGTAGATTGTAGTGTCATCCAGAATAATGAGTATATGAAATTGTAAGTTCTACCTTCAAGTATACTTGTCAAAGGCATGAACTCCTTTGTGATCGCAACCTGTAGTGGTCATCAGAGCAGGTGCCCATATTTGGCACTAAGGGAGGCCACAAGAAGCCACCATTTTTAGGTCTCTGACCTACGGGAAATTCTTCTAGGTGCTACGTTTTTGGAAAAATAAAAAAATAACATTGTGGAATTTATCTTTGTGTTTTCTAGATTTTCTCTACAAGAGATAACAATGCAATAATGATGAGCTTTCACATTACATTTTCCTTTAATAGATATGTTTGTATTTGGTTTGAACAGAGTTGGAGTTGTTTACATAAATGACAATTTTTTATTATAAGCTTGGGGAAATATTTGGATAACAACATGCGTTGATACCAATGATTGGTTGTGAAGTTATTATGAGCACTTCACATAGTATATGCTTGATAATAGGCATCACACAACACAAGTGATGTTAGTGATCCCATGCAGTATGTGTAGAAATTTCTACTCGAATTGAGTTTTAATGCAAAACAAAAATTTCACCACTTTGACTATAGGTTTCTTGAATCTTAACCCTATGAATTTTTAGCCTTTGGGATGTTATAAAATAGAGTATAAAACAACAACGGAAAGAGTACAATATTTCACTTTCTAGCAACACAATCCTCTAGGCAATCCAAGGATAGAATATACCATACAACCTGGATAGGTTCCAACCCTCTATAGCAACTTATCCCATATAAACCAAATTTGAAAATTCACTTAGTTATAACAACAATAAAACAACATGTATATCAACAGCCAAACAACCCTTAGATTCTTCAATGATGATGTCATCACTTAACAATCATCATTTTACTTGCATCAAATAATCAAGACATATATAGTTGTAAATAACAATATATGAAGAACACATATGGCTAAAAAATTGCACAAGTTTTGGACAGCTAAAAACTTCATTAATATGCTAAAGATGAAGTACACACCATAGCCTTCTCTCAACGCTAGTACAAGTCTACTAGCTCTCCAAATCCCTAGCTAAGGAAGACATGAAAAACCTAGTTCAACCAAGGCACTACAACATGCAAGAATCACTCAAAAAAGTCCTTCAAAGCAAGACATCGTCTTCTCTTCTTCTTCTCCACCAAAGATAGCCTAGGGTTTTATCACAAACCTCCAGGGGATAAACCCTAAACCTAGACTTCCAAGATTCTCCAAGAGACTCCACGAAGATCAAGAAACCTGAGCAAATCCAAGAGAGAGAGAGAGATCAAGGACAAGTGAAGAGCCAAGAGAGAGAAAAAAGAGTGATCATCATCTACATCTCCTCCACAAGAGAAAACCCTAGTCACAAGAACAAACCCCAAATGAAGATGTCTCCTCTAGACTTCATTTCTCCACCTAGGGTTCATGACGAAACCCTAGCAACTTCCTCCAAGAACCTAAGTATAAAGAGAAGAGATACAATGATGTGATGTTGAGGACTCTCTCGTTCCTCTATTTATGAGAGCTAGGGGAGACCAACAACACAACATGGACCCAAGCCCTTTCAAGCAAAATACAATGAACACATGTAGGCCAACACAAGTGAAGCGCTCCACTCCAAAGTACACATGTCATGTTCCAAGGTGATGTCGTACACAATAAGGGCTCCAAGATGATGTAGCTACACAAGGTATGTCCACATTTTTCCATCACCTACATGAACTTCATTGATCCTCCTACGCAAAGTACTCCCTTGGGTCAGTTTCCCCCTACAAGAACATTATCATAGCCCATGCATCCCCAAGCCAACTCCAAGCTCCCAAACAAGAATCCAAGCTATCCCATGTTATTCAAAGCTCGATGCCCTCCTCCAAGATGCACAATAGTCCTCTTCCCAAGTAGGGAACTCTCCAAGCAAGTAAACCTCTCCATATGGCCATCATGAAGGACTTCCACCAAACTATCAAGAGAACTCCAACACCCAAGGGAAGAATACCAATCCAGCACCTAACTGAGGTCGAGGAATAACTGAACAAGTTGCCTCCACAATGCAAATCCATCGCAAACCATCTCCCATGTGCCAATCCATAACAGACCATCTAAGGGATGAACACACACCATGTACCCCAAAACTCATGAAGCACCCCAAACATTGTGTTTTGGAGGAATATATATTATAGAAAATATAAATATAAAATTTTAAAAATAAAACATAAAAATAGTGATAAAATCTCAACAATAATAATTCAATGTTCATCCCATGCAAATTCATCGGTAAATACTAAAATACTAAATACTACTAAAGTAGTAAATTGAAAATTCAAATTTGTAAATGATATAAACTATTAAACATGATTCAAAATTCAAATTCAGTGATGAAATACATTGATTCATAAATCATAAATGAAAGTTGAAACAAAATAGTAAAATAATAAATATTGATACATTGATTTAAAAATTAAATTCATCATTCATCATTCTAGAATCTAATTAATTAGTACTAAGCAAATTACTAAATAGTAGATACTAAAGACTGAAATAGTAAATTGGAATTAATCAAACTCAAAAATTTAAAATAGGAAAGAGTGACGAGTAAAGGTCTTAGGTCATCAGTATCTAGAGTCAAGACTCAAAAGTTAAAACTGAAAAAACAATGAACATTGAAAATAAATTTTAAAATGACCATCATGGAGCCAATCTCATTGACTGGTCCTCTACATCAATCTCTTGTATGTAGCCATCAGGACCATCAAAGGGAATGTCCCTATCCATCTCTGGGTCTGAGTCACTTTCATATAAGTTATAAGATGGCATATGATAACTTAAAAGTTATTAATTGTGTTTTAAAATTTAATTATGTTTTAAGTTTTACTTTTTAAAATTTAATTATGTTTTAAGTTTTACTTTTTAAAATTTAATTGTGTTTTAATTATTTAGTTTTTAAAATTTAATAAATTAATTGTGTTTTAACTTTTATCTTTTTTTTATATATATTTGTTTTTTAATTTTTTATCATTTGCTTTTTTTAATTTAAATTTATGTTTTTTGGGGGGACACCCAAGAGTACCCCTTTCGGGGGGGGCGTCTAGAAGTCCCCCTTTTCAAGGGGGGATGCCCAAGAGTCCCCCTTTCGAGGAGACTCATCCCCCACCTTAGGGAGTCATGTCTCCCTACACACACACACACCCCCTGCGTGTCCCCAAAAAGGGGACATGGGGAAACATCCCCCCAGGAGTCCCCCCGTCCCGGGGACATGAGAAATGTGGGGGACGCGTCCCCATGGAACACTAATTAAATAAGTCCATACAGAAAAGGTTTATGCAGATCGAACAGAAAGAAAAAGACAGTGCATACATCATACTTTGGTACTAAAATCGAGGCATATTGGAACAGATTTCAAGACAATTTTTACACATTTTTAGGCACTTTTATGCTGAGGAAAAATTTTACTATCTGTACCTAAAAGTACAGAAAATTGGGCTCTGTTTTCAAGGCAATCTAACTGTCTATTGTTGCACAAATCGAGGTCATGCCTTGGCACAGATTTCAAGGAGTTTGGGCATTGTATCTGAGATAAGTATTGTGATTTAATAGGTTGAAAATGTATTGTTGTAACTCATTTTATTATCCTTCATGAGCTCATAATAAATCCCTTCTTGGACTGGTTTTCCCTTCAAGGTTTTTCCAAGGGCATTGCCCGAACATCTTGTGTCAAATGTGTACTTGAATGCTTGTCTGTTGTTCACTTATTTCTGTTGCTAAGTTTCAAATTGCTTGGTCATTTGTATTTCTACTCATAAAGTACAGTTTTTCTGAAGTCTTTATTGGAGGTTGAAATTGGTGTATTTGACTAAGTGTTTGACGAAAGTCATAAGTGAAATTTAAGAGACCCAATGATACTCAGCCTTGTCGGATGCAAGATAACTGCCAATGAGGCTAACAGCTACCAAGGTGTTCTAGTTTTGGGTCATTAGTAGATAATATGTCGAAGTCGATACAGGATGACATACTGAAAAAAAGAGCAATAATGTATCTCTTCCCTCGGTACGAAGTGATAACTCAAGAAGATCAAGATGAAAGAACCAGGTACTATACTTGTATTGTTGAATGAGGGGGACGACTGACTCAAAGCATAGGACTCAATGATAAGAGATGAGGAGACAAGACATAAGATGACTAAAGACACTCATATGTCTCCTCAAAACTACCCATCCTAAAGGCTCAATGCTTCAAGAACAATAACAAAACGGGACCCCCATCCATGTTAGTTTTTTAGCTCGGGAGGTACTCTGCATGTGTGTCTTGTATGCGGAAGTTACCTTGTACCTACACTACTAGACACTTGACTTTGTAATGGGTTTTTATAAAGTTGTGATAAAGTGGTTCTTTTATTAAAGTGACTTTTTAATAAAGTGTACCTTCTAATATTAAAGTGATTTTATTTCATAGATTGCACTTATGTTATAAACTAGAAATGTACTTTAATATTTTAAAGTGATTTATTTTGAAGGGAATGAATCATGACCCTTGATCTTGTAAAGGCAAGATTAGATCTTGGCCGTTAAATCTAGGGTTGGAGAAGGTGAAGGGTCACTTTCATATTATAAGAGAATGCAATGGGTAGTGTGTAAGACATTGAGAAGGAGATTAAGAGAGATTTTCGAGTAACCTTGAGAGAGGGAAGTTAGGGCAGCAAAGAGGGCACATTTCCCAACAGATATTGGGCACAAATCCCAAGGGAACATTTATGTTTGAGTGCTGGGTTATTTTTCTGTTGTTGGAGGCCGTACTGTACGGATCTGTACAGTCCGTACAACAAGAGGAAGAGGGCACAAAAATAGAGGCAGGCTTTGGCACGGTTTTTGAGGCTATTCTAAGCGTTTTTATTGTTGTTGGGCCATACAGGACAGTTCGTACAGCAGACTGTTAGCACATTTTTCAAGGTGCAGTTTTTTTGGGCAGGTCGTACAGTGGTATGGACTTGGCACGAATTTCGAGGGAGCAAGTTGTGGGACTGTTTTATTGTGTTGTAAGGGGATTTCTCTTGCTGGAATTTGTATTGTTGCTATTGATATGTATTTTCCTAAAGCTGAATAATAGATCTCTCTCTCTCTCTCTCATTGGGTTTCCCCGCATTGGGGTTTTCCCTGGCATTGCCTAAATTTCTAAGTATTTCATGGTTGAGTGATTGTTATTCATTGTGTTTATTCCGCTGCTAAATTACTTAGCAATGTGTATTTCTGCATATGGTAATTTCCAAAGATGGGTTTAGTCATTTCAGAGTTCATAGAAGACAGTTATCTCTAGGTTGTTAAGTGTATGACAGAATTTAGTCTTGATGATTTTGTCATTAAATTTCTACATGGTATCAGAACTTGGCCTTTGAGTGACAATGAGCAGTGAGATTTTTGGGCAAGTTTGAAGTGGGAAAATTTGTGATTGTTTTCCTTGAGCTGTGACAGGGAATATGGTTGCATGCATTAGATTTGACGATCGATTGGATGGCTTTCCAACTATTTGCAATGGAAGGTCTGGATGTCAGTTGTTCTCAAGGAGAACAAGATTTGGAACTATGTCAGTTCTGTTGTTGTGACTCCCACAGCAGATCCTATTGTTTTGGATTTGCATGAGGTCAAGGAGGCCAAAGCTCATAGGATTATTCTGGATGGGTTGAAGGATCACCTTATCCCACACTTGGATGAGAAGAAGACAGCCAAAGAGATGTGGGATGCACTTAAGAACTTATTTGAGGCGAAGAATGAAAACCGGAAGATGGCCTTTAAGGCTAAGATACATGATACCAAGATGGGTAAGGGGGAGAGTGTGTCTTCGTACTTACCCAGGTAGCTCAAGTGAAAGATGAGTTGGTTGCAGTTGGAGAGGGCATATCGGATTCAGAGTTGGTGAGGATAGCCTTGAAAGGCTTTGTTATCGCACGGTTTGTAGGAAAGGCTAAATAGCTTGAGTCAAGGGTAGAAACCGGCGTAACAGGAGCTTCCCCACCCACTGTCACCTCGATGGGAGCTCTTTCTATTTAGGAGGGCAAGTCCAAGGGAGACGTCCCTAAGTCAATCTGGATAAGGAAGGTCGAAGGATAAGGTCAAGTCTAGGAGAGACCCTTCCACAGATTGATGCCCAAGATAGTCACAAGAACCACTGCTG
>ML803736.1:203918-214114 GCA_009831015.1 Picea engelmannii
AGGGACATCATTGAACACCGCCCTTTTTTATGAAACTACCTAATCCAAGTCTTATAATATGGTAGAAAAAGTTTAACATGCTTATGTTGAAGTTTTGCAACTTCGGGCAGTCATTCTCCACAAGGAAGTACAAGAAGACCTATCTGACCATTAAAGAAGCCCCAAGAAGAAATTGAAGACCTAGAAAGAGAAGTCGGCCCCATCAGTAAAAGACAAAAAGAAATAAAATGAAATTGAAAACCCAGAATGAGAAATCGGAGTATAAATATAGGCCAGGTCATTTCATTTGGACATAGACAACTCTCCTTCTGCAGTGCTCAATAGGAAGTTGCCAGTTGCAGTTGTGGTATTTCGTTATTTTCTAGAGTTCTAGTTATCTTGGTGAGTGCAGCACACTTGGAGAGGCACTAGACTTGGAGAAGGTCTTTCTTGGTGTTATCCTCGCTATTCTAGTGAGACACTAGAATTTGGGAGGACTTTCTTTGTATGGTATTTTACTCTGATGATAGTCATGTACTAGTAATATCTGTTGATTTTTCAATAGGCATGGATTAAGCATGAAGTTCATTCCATTTTAGCATTTTACTTAAACCATAAGCAATTTGTTGCAGCAACCAAGATCACAAGAAGAAACACAATGCACAAGTACACAAGAAGTATCATGGGAAACCCTTCTCAACAAGGGAAGAACCTAGTGGAAAAACTCGGCAACGGCAAAAACTCGGCAAGGGTCCTGAAAACATCGGCTCGGAAAAAATCGGCGAAAAAATCGGAAAAAATCGGAAAAACTCGGCAAACATTAAAAAATACATAATTTATTCATTTTTTTTCAAAATTTTAAACATTTTTCAATATCTAAAGCAACAACAACATGATATAAACAAATAGGCACATAAATATGGAGAAAGAACCGATATATATTATATAGTGGATGCCAAACAAAAACCGATACATCAAAGTCATTACTGAAAGTCGCAAATCAATACAAAATGACATCAATGATCACATATATAAATGTATATGTCCCAAAACTACCCTGCCTTTGCACACCTCAAAAATGCTTTGATGGCCTCCACAAACTTCCTCCCTTGCTGCTCCACACAAAAAAAAAACAGAATGACCAAAAAAAAACGAAATTGGGCTCTTTATCCCGTGGCCTGGGCGACATTGGCGCTTTTTCCCGATTTTTTCCGCTTTTTGCCGATTTTTACCCGCTTTTTTGAAAAAAGCGCGCTTTTTTCTCTGTGTAAAAAATCGCGATTTTTTTTTTTGAAAAAATCGGCAGGCTTAAAAACTCGTGATTTTTCCGAGTTTTGCCGATTAAACGGCGATTTCTTCTACTAGGGGGAAGAAAACCCAGACAATCATTTGCTATATTCTTCAAGAGAAAGACCTCCACCACCATAAAGACCTAGCACACAAGAGGGTGCTAACAAACCCTAGACACCTAGCGCCCAAGAGAGGTGTGCACTTTTCCCAAGAACAAGTGTTTGCTGAAATTTCCAAACTCATATTTTTTATATATTTCCTCAATGGGGAATTTACCTTTACTTATATTAGACTGAACCTGTCAACAATAGTGTCTAATGGCACAACAAGGTCGACCTCAATAACTTATAATATAATTAATAATTACCATATTAATTATCTTTTACATTAAGGTGGGATCGACCTGTACCTTTTACATAACAATTAGGGTTACAGGTAAGTCTGACTCTTGAACAATATAGCAAGGGATCTTATACACCCACTAGTGCTCAACCACAAGGGGCACATCCATCTGTGCTCAGCCACAGGGATTTCTCTCTATCTCATTGCATCTCACAATAGAACTACACTTACTACTGCTTAGCTACTAGGATCATGTTCACCTGTGCTCATCCACAGGCACGTCCAACTCAGCAGATCTTCTTTCTCATTGTGTTACATAGGAGGGTCATCTGGAGTTCATCATCTCAACTCTCTGCTCAGAGGAGGCTAATACATCGTTTCATCTCTGTCTCAAAACGATGCACCCAGCTCATGGGATTTCACACGTTCACCTGTGCTCAGCCACAAGTACGTCTAACTCAGCAGATCTTCTTTCTCATTGCATTACACAGGAGAATCATTTGGAGTTCATCTCAACTCTCTATAAGGAGGAGGTCAGCACAACGTTCCAGTTATGTCTCAGATAAGAACCACACACCCAGCTCAGGGGCTCTCTCTCAGGTCTGTGTCCTGGAGGATGCCTCACGCGGTTGTAATCATCAACAATATCTTGGACTGAATTCTTCTATAAGAAAGGTTGTTGGGTTTTCTCCCAAGGTTGGGTTTCCGAGGATAAATTATTGTGTTCTTGTGTCTATTGTCCATGGTTAATGTTTCTAGATCTTGTTATTTCCACTGCATTATTATAGTTGAGATTTTCAGTGTATAGTTATTCTATGATAATTGTGGTATGAAAGTGAATCTTGTTTTGAAATCATAAGGCAATAACTATCAGGATCTGTGAATCGAATAAAACATGGTATTAGAGCCAGGTTGAAATATTGCCACTGCACAGTTTTCTGTTAGCAGTCACTACTCAGACCTGAATTTGTCAAGATCGTTGACCACTTATTATAGAGTCGTTGGGACTAACTCCACCACAGGTCAACTTGCCTTGCTCCAATGCATTCATTGCACCACTCAGACTGCAGTTTGATGAAAATTGAAATTTCACCCTAAAACTCACTACCCTAATTACAACAACATTTTGTAAAGCTCGTTGAGCATTTATTGGGCTGAGTTGGGAAGAATTTTATCATAGACCAGCTCGCCTTGCCCTAGTGCACCCACTGCACTTCTCATACTAACAATCCATCAAAATTGAAATTTTAGGGTTTTCGGGCTATTGACATGTTTCCTAACATTGAACCCTCTGATTCAGATTTCTGACTTTTTGTTGACATGATGTATTGTCTCATATTAGAAGACACGTTGGATGGTGCTACAAATTTTAGAGGTACGCACTTGTATATAAGTTATATCATGAGGGTGTTTGCAGGAAATGTACACTTGGAAAAAGGACATTCATTCAAACAGTGACAGTAGATCCAAAGGGATCTTAGATCTACTGCACTCAGAGGAAGCTCAAGAGTTGGAGGCAGCAGTGGTGATGTTTCATACAGTATATGACAACTCGAAATCAAATGGAACAACAGCAACAAGTTTGCATATCAGGTTTAATATTTCATATTGTTGCATCTTAAGTAAATGTTGTAACTGGGACAACAGTGTTTAGAGTTCTATTATTGCTGAGTACTTTTGCTATCAAATGTTTAGTAACACTTGAGTATTGTTGGTACAAAGATCATTATGTAAATGCTCATTGTTTAGTACTAATGATGCACTTATTTACAAGATGAAATTGATCTCTTATAGGAGATGTTCTTGGTTGTTGTCTTTGTCCCAAGCAGGTTACCATGTAAATTCCAAGGAGGTTACCATGGAGATGTTATTATTCTATTCCGAGTAGGTTACCACGAAGGAATGACTAGTAACAACACTAGAGAAGTGTTGTTCTTGTTCTTACTCTTGTTCTTATTACGGGCAGGTTACCATGAAGAAATAATTGATCACAACACTAGAAAAGTGGTGTTCTTGTTTCTTGTTCTTGTTTCTTGTTCTTGTTTCTTGTTCTTGTTCTTGTTCCGGGCAGGTCACACAGGTGATAGCTCTAAGAGGTAGCTATAGTGACGATTGTTCTTGTTCTTGTTCTTGCTCTTGTATTTCCTTATCATAAGAATGTTGTTCTTGTTTGTTATTTTCCCTTGTTATTGTTCTTGTTTTGGGCAGGTCACAGGTGACAGCTCTGAGAGGGAGTTATAGTGATGGTTTCAGGAGGCAAAAGATTAGATAGTCTCTAGTTTGAGACATGGAGCAGACTATCCAGACATAGAGTTGTGTACATGACAGTATACATCCATGTACCGAAGGCGAAGAGGACAAAGTTAAAACCTTCTAGAAAGAAGGTTACTTTTGTGGGATACGGAGTGTTCCACATGGAGATTGATAGTGAGGAGCAGAAGGCTCTGTAGGATGACCGTATAGTCCAGTTGTTCATCCTTCAGACCATAAGGATGAGTGAGTAGAGTTAGTATGGAAAATGGATCTACCTAGAGATGTTGTAGTGACCAAGAAGAGGCCAGCATGGCTTCGTGATACTTTGCAGGATGCATAGAGGCCTGCAGCTCCCCATGGTACCTACTGGGAGAGCAAAACCACCTCAGAGATTCTCGACTTATATGGCATTGATAAGCCACATCATGAGGAGGAGCAGATGGCTCCACTAGTGGTGAGGTAGGTGGCCCTACCAAGTACCATCTCAGAAAGAACCAAAGTTCAAAGGGACTCATCCCTCAGGATCCAGTAGGGAGGAGCAGCCTGCCAGGACAGTTCATAGGAGATCATACTTCAGAGGAGGTCAACAGGTGGGAAAGAGACATCTTCCAAAACTGACAAACAGGTGACGAACGAGGCAGCCAGTCAGAAGGACTGGGGTATGGATTTTTTCTCAGTCACAGAGGGAGCATCCGATGAGACAGACTAGATAGCAGAGCTTACTTCAGTGACAGAGGAAGTTGGCCTCAAAGTTCAAGGTGGAGGATCTTGGCCAGATGTATTATTGGGATTAGAGGTGTGACAGAGATCAGATGAGATCTTCCTCGATCAGGGGATACTGATGAGGTTTAATATGATGAACTGCAAGTCCATGGCTACACCTATGATGACAAATCCGAAGAAGTTGAGTGATTCTACTTCAGATTCAGATTTGGTGGATCCCACGATGTACAGGCAGTTGATTGGATCCTTGATGTACCTAGTTAACACCAGGCCGGATACTTGCATTACAGCTTGAGCCAGTTTATGATAGAGTCGAGACACTACCATTGGGTTGCAGCAAAACATGTGTTCAGGTACCTGCATGGTACAGTTGGATATGGCCTCAGATATGTCTTAGGTGGTGAAGTGAGGCTTCGGGGATATACAAATTCTGATTGAGCAGGGAGTACAGTAGACATATTGAGCACCTTGGGGTGTTGCTTCAGCGTGGGATCGGTTACAATTTCAAGAAAGCAGGTATCTATAGCACTCGGTACAACAGAGACGGAGTATATCGCAGCCAGTGTCGCAAATCGTGAAGCAGTGTGGCTTCAGAAGCTTCTTGCGAGACTTCATCCTAGACATGGTGTAGAAGGGAGCAGTGAAGCTCCAGTATATATCCACAGATGAGCAGATTGTAGATCATCTGAGACACAATACAGAAGGGAGCAGTTAAGCTCCAGTGTCCAGAGACGAGCTTGACATGATGCAGGATGTCTTCCTCACTGAGATGGGAGTGTTGATGTTTTGGGCAACACCGATAGACCTTCTCCTCCGATAAGCATGTGACTTGGCTAAGGAGAATGGCCCAGGCAAAGTCTTTATCCTTGATCATGTGAATTGACAAGGAACGACAAAGACTCGAGGTGTTGATGCTTCTCCAGATGGCAGTAGCAGGCAGACATTCTCTTATGATAGCCATGTGACTTGGCCAAGGAGAATGGCCCAAGCATAGTATTTATCCTTGATCATGTAACTTGACAAGGACCAATGAAGACTCAAGGTACATATGCATCGGGCAGATATTCTCCTCAGATGGCCATGTGACTTGGCTAAGGAGAATGGTACATTCTTCTCAAATGGCCATGTGACTTGGCTAAGAAGAATGGCCCAGGGCATTGATGTTATCTGTGTATTAGCATCGAGCAGACATTCTCCTCTGATGGCCATGTGACTTAGCTAAGGAGAATGGCTCAAGGTGTTGATGTTCTCTGTGCATTAGCATCGGCAAACATTCTCCTCTGATGGTCATGTGACTTGGCTAAGGCGAATGGCCCAAGTGTGGTCTCTATCCTTGATCACGTGACTTGACAAGGACTAACAAAGAATCGAGGTGTTATGTGGGAGAAGCATACATCAACTAGGTGTTATGTAGGAGAAGTATACATCAACTAGTTGCATGCCAGAGAAGACTACAACAACCAGGCTCAAGGACAACCTTTCTATGACAAAAGAAATCCGAGTATGGAGAATGTCTCCCTCGTTGAGAGGGAGTGTTGAATTTTTGCAACTTCGGGCAATCATTCTCCACAAAGAAGTACAAGAAGACCCATTTAACCATTAAAGAAGCCCTAAGAAGAAATTGAAGACCCAGGAAGAGAAGTCAACCCCACCGGTAAAAGACGGAAAGAAATAAAATGAAACTGAAGACCCAATATGAGAAGTCGACCCCACAGGAAAAAGACAGGCGCCTAGACAAGTATAAATACAGGCAAGGTCATTTCATTTGGACATAGACATCTCTTCTTTTCCAGTGCGCACTAGGCAGTTGTCAGCTGCAATTGTGGTATTTTGCTATTTTCTAGAGTTATGGTTATCTTGGTGAGTGTGCCACACTTGGAGAGGCGCTAGACGTGGAGAAGATCTTTCTTGGTGTTATCTTGGTTATTCTAGTGAGACAATAGCTCTTGGAGACATTAGGCTTGGGGCGGACTTTATCTGTATGGTATTTTTCTCTGATGATGGTGATGTACTAGTAATATCTTGGATTGAATTCTTCTATAAGAAAGGTTGTCAGGTTTTCTCCCAAGGTTGGATTTCCCGAGATAAATTATTGTGTTCTTGTGTCTATTGTGCATGGTTAACGTTTCTAGATCTTGTTATTTCCGCTGCATTTTTATAGTTGAGATTTTCAATGTATAGTTATTCTATGATAATTGTGGTCTGAAAGTGAATCTTGTTTTGAAATCATAAGCCAATAACTATCAAGATCTAAGAATCAGAAAAATCAACATCTTAATCAATGAATTTGGTTCGAGTGAAGGGTACATTTTTGCTAAGGCCATGACAAAAGAGTTCAACAATCAATACCACATCAAGGTACATAACAGGCTTGGTTCTCTTGATCAAATGCCAATCCCATACACTCATACGTGATAGAATCCAATGAAAATGTTGCAATCCAACCAATCCTAAAATCCTAAAATCTCTAAGTTTGTTGAATTTTGAATGGGATATGAAATTTTACTTTCTTCATATGAAGTCCGATGAGGTTGGAACCACTCTCAAACATCCTGAAACAATTAATGGTAATGTTAAAAAGTTGACATTTCATTTATCTTTCATTTTTATCCTTTTACTTTAAGAATTTAACATTCACATTAATTGGGGTCCGAGTTTGAAAACAGTGGTTCAGTCCCCTATCTCACTTTTGCAAAATGAGGGTTAAAAGACCAAAAATTTGATTATAAGGTGATATTGATGCAGTAGGGCGATAATTTCCAAATTATCGTGATAATTTCAAGATTTGAATTTATCACGATAAATACCGACGATATTATCGCCTAGTTGGGTTTTGGCGATAATATCACGATAATTCTGATATTATCATGATATGTGCAACACTGGTAAAAACAATGTTCATGCTTAAAGAGCAAGAGTTATTTTGGTTGAATTCTAAGAAAAAAAAATGGACTCTTTATCCATGGGTAATTTCTCTTATTTCTTCTATTGAAAGTTCTATCCAATATTATTAGTAGTAAAAGTTCTGAAGAAATAACAAAGTTAAGTCTAGTATATTGTAAGCTAGTAGATTGTAGTGTCATCCAGAATAATGAGTATATGAAATTGTAAGTTCTACCTTCAAGTATACTTGTCAAAGGCATGAACTCCTTTGTGATCGCAACCTGTAGTGGTCATCAGAGCAGGTGCCCATATTTGGCACTAAGGGAGGCCACAAGAAGCCACCATTTTTAGGTCTCTGACCTACGGGAAATTCTTCTAGGTGCTACGTTTTTGGAAAAATAAAAAAATAACATTGTGGAATTTATCTTTGTGTTTTCTAGATTTTCTCTACAAGAGATAACAATGCAATAATGATGAGCTTTCACATTACATTTTCCTTTAATAGATATGTTTGTATTTGGTTTGAACAGAGTTGGAGTTGTTTACATAAATGACAATTTTTTATTATAAGCTTGGGGAAATATTTGGATAACAACATGCGTTGATACCAATGATTGGTTGTGAAGTTATTATGAGCACTTCACATAGTATATGCTTGATAATAGGCATCACACAACACAAGTGATGTTAGTGATCCCATGCAGTATGTGTAGAAATTTCTACTCGAATTGAGTTTTAATGCAAAACAAAAATTTCACCACTTTGACTATAGGTTTCTTGAATCTTAACCCTATGAATTTTTAGCCTTTGGGATGTTATAAAATAGAGTATAAAACAACAACGGAAAGAGTACAATATTTCACTTTCTAGCAACA
This sequence comes from Picea engelmannii, assembly GCA_009831015.1. NCBI lineage: Eukaryota > Viridiplantae > Streptophyta > Pinopsida > Pinales > Pinaceae > Picea > Picea engelmannii. The sequence continues at coordinate 212,264 of ML803736.1, forward strand.
CAATCCTCTAGGCAATCCAAGGATAGAATATACCATACAACCTGGATAGGTTCCAACCCTCTATAGCAACTTATCCCATATAAACCAAATTTGAAAATTCACTTAGTTATAACAACAATAAAACAACATGTATATCAACAGCCAAACAACCCTTAGATTCTTCAATGATGATGTCATCACTTAACAATCATCATTTTACTTGCATCAAATAATCAAGACATATATAGTTGTAAATAACAATATATGAAGAACACATATGGCTAAAAAATTGCACAAGTTTTGGACAGCTAAAAACTTCATTAATATGCTAAAGATGAAGTACACACCATAGCCTTCTCTCAACGCTAGTACAAGTCTACTAGCTCTCCAAATCCCTAGCTAAGGAAGACATGAAAAACCTAGTTCAACCAAGGCACTACAACATGCAAGAATCACTCAAAAAAGTCCTTCAAAGCAAGACATCGTCTTCTCTTCTTCTTCTCCACCAAAGATAGCCTAGGGTTTTATCACAAACCTCCAGGGGATAAACCCTAAACCTAGACTTCCAAGATTCTCCAAGAGACTCCACGAAGATCAAGAAACCTGAGCAAATCCAAGAGAGAGAGAGAGATCAAGGACAAGTGAAGAGCCAAGAGAGAGAAAAAAGAGTGATCATCATCTACATCTCCTCCACAAGAGAAAACCCTAGTCACAAGAACAAACCCCAAATGAAGATGTCTCCTCTAGACTTCATTTCTCCACCTAGGGTTCATGACGAAACCCTAGCAACTTCCTCCAAGAACCTAAGTATAAAGAGAAGAGATACAATGATGTGATGTTGAGGACTCTCTCGTTCCTCTATTTATGAGAGCTAGGGGAGACCAACAACACAACATGGACCCAAGCCCTTTCAAGCAAAATACAATGAACACATGTAGGCCAACACAAGTGAAGCGCTCCACTCCAAAGTACACATGTCATGTTCCAAGGTGATGTCGTACACAATAAGGGCTCCAAGATGATGTAGCTACACAAGGTATGTCCACATTTTTCCATCACCTACATGAACTTCATTGATCCTCCTACGCAAAGTACTCCCTTGGGTCAGTTTCCCCCTACAAGAACATTATCATAGCCCATGCATCCCCAAGCCAACTCCAAGCTCCCAAACAAGAATCCAAGCTATCCCATGTTATTCAAAGCTCGATGCCCTCCTCCAAGATGCACAATAGTCCTCTTCCCAAGTAGGGAACTCTCCAAGCAAGTAAACCTCTCCATATGGCCATCATGAAGGACTTCCACCAAACTATCAAGAGAACTCCAACACCCAAGGGAAGAATACCAATCCAGCACCTAACTGAGGTCGAGGAATAACTGAACAAGTTGCCTCCACAATGCAAATCCATCGCAAACCATCTCCCATGTGCCAATCCATAACAGACCATCTAAGGGATGAACACACACCATGTACCCCAAAACTCATGAAGCACCCCAAACATTGTGTTTTGGAGGAATATATATTATAGAAAATATAAATATAAAATTTTAAAAATAAAACATAAAAATAGTGATAAAATCTCAACAATAATAATTCAATGTTCATCCCATGCAAATTCATCGGTAAATACTAAAATACTAAATACTACTAAAGTAGTAAATTGAAAATTCAAATTTGTAAATGATATAAACTATTAAACATGATTCAAAATTCAAATTCAGTGATGAAATACATTGATTCATAAATCATAAATGAAAGTTGAAACAAAATAGTAAAATAATAAATATTGATACATTGATTTAAAAATTAAATTCATCATTCATCATTCTAGAATCTAATTAATTAGTACTAAGCAAATTACTAAATAGTAGATA
>ML803737.1:0-22600 GCA_009831015.1 Picea engelmannii
ATTGCATTGGAATGTCTTTACTTTTGATATCTTTCATTGAAGATGTACTATGTTTTGGAACGACTAGATATTCCACCATTTAATCAATGAAATTGTCAACAAGAGATTGACCAATTTGAATTTGTTGTTACCAAGGCTACTTTGTAGGTTCATCAATACCTTATTGTTCTTGTTTGTCTTCCTCATTTTTAGCATCCTCTTCCTTATATTTTTCTTCCTTTCTTTTCCAAGTTTCTTCTATAGTTTAGTTGATGTCTTCTTTTCTTTTACTCTTTTTCAAGTTTTTCTTTTTTATGCTTCTTCTTTTATTCTTTCATCCTCTTCTTTCTTTCTTAACCACTCAGCCTAAAATAGTTTATGTTTTAGGATATTTAGATACTTAGTGAGTTAGTTAAGTTCAACTTCGTCTAATGTGTCGTTAGATAAAAGTGTGTTTCTCAGTGTGTTTCTTTAGTATGCATTAGTATGCATTTGTAGTTTTCTTGTGTGATATGACAGATCATATTCTCCTCGAGCTTATAAGCTATATTGATTTGTGGCTTAACACCCGATTGGTCCATGATCTCTATTTAAAGATAATGGAGGGTCATTTTTCGATGATCGATTGTGAGAAACTCTCTTTTAAATCTCTTTGTAAATTTTCCTTTTGCATTAATAAATTGTTCCAAGTGGCCACATTGGCTAGGCCATGGATGTTTCTTTGTAGGGGTTTTACCACGTCAAAACATTGGTGTGTTGATCTTTGATCTGGTTATGTGAGTGGTTACTCTAGATGTTCATACTCTTTTGGAATGACTGTGTTGTTGAACATGGTATCATAGCACATTTGAAAACCCACTCTCGTTGTACATCGAGATCGTGAAACCGTGTTGCCTAATATCTAGTTTCTACCATTTCTATACATTTCTAGACTGAGAGGACTATTCCATTGTATCTAGAGTGCTAATTTCAGTCAGTAATTCTTTTCATTTCACTCAAAAAGGTTTTTGTTTTCCCAATATATGACCATTTCAGTCAAATCTAGAGGTATACATCCCGAATACGCTCTTTTAATTTTTTTTAGAGTTAATATTTTGGTTTTATTTCGGTTTCCTATGTTTTATTTCTAGGTTTCTAATCTTATCAATTTGTGTATGCTCTTTTCCCCGCACCCTGTGTAATCTCAACAAATTAGAAATAGAGTGGAAATATTTTTTATGTCTATGTATGCTCTTTGTCATGCGCTCTGTGCAATCTCGATAAATAAAAATAGAGGGAAATTTTTCTTTTTCTAGGTAAGCCAAGCGAGATCTAACCCTTGTTGTCATCAAGAAGTGAAATTTTTTTCTTGTGTGAAAAGATTTTTTTATGAGCACACTATCCAAGACCATCTTCAACAAAAACAACAACAACAACAATCCTCCTTTTACATGATACAATATGTTTTGCACTATCTCACTTGGCTAAAAGTTGCTTTATTAAGTAAGAGGCCTTGAGTTTAAGTCTAGTTTTTGTTAAAAAAAAAAAATTAAAGTTCATGCATCCATTGTAAAGTGTATTTCACTTAAATTATAAAAGTGAATCACTATAAGTAGCTTTAATATTTTATTTTAAAGTTATTTATTTTTCATGCAACTTTATTTATAAAGCAATTTCATTGTAAAAGTGATCCCCGCTTATTTTATAAAAGCGAGTTACTTCATAAGAAACTTATTTGTAAAAGTGAGGTTATTATGAGGGGTATCACCACGTGGACCAACTTCTACCTACCATGTGGCTCTTTGGTTATTGTTTATGCCTTTTTTCAAAAGGGCATAACTTTCACATCCAAAGTTCATTTTTAGTGCCATTTTTTTTTAAACAACTTATTTTTTCGAGATCTTTTCATCTCGACTATCAGCTTCAAATTTTAAATCCACATTATTTGCATATTTAATATGTCTTCTCCCATTTATATTTTTTTTACCAACGCCAACTTCCAATGGAAATCCCATATGGAGGATTTATTAAGAAGTAAAGGATTGTATCGGATTACCTTGGGAAAAGAAGAAGAACCCATTGATAATGACAAGTATGTCAAATGGATTAATAGGAATGACGAAACCTGCAGACTATTTATAATGTCCATCTCTCATGATTTAAGGTTTCACCTTCAAGGACTTGGTGCCCACAATAAATCTTGGTAAACACATGAAGCTATGTTTAGTAAACACAATATTATTCGAGATCACCATTTGGAAAACTAGTTAACGAATTTAAGTCCAAATGATTTTCCTTGCATTGAATATTACTTGTTAAATTTCAAAACACTTAGACTTTTGTGTATTGAATTCCAACTAGATATGTTGAAATATAAATTCATATATGTTGTTCTTGCTAAGCTTGGTAGTGTATATTGAGTTTTTGTATCTACCTTCTATGCCACCAGAGAAGTTCTTAGGACTTCTTATCAAAAACCCACTCTTGAGTCCTTTTGATAAAGGAATATAAGATTGTGCAACTTGAAGTGATCAACATTGTAGGTACCTACAACAAATCCTTAGTGACCCAATAGAAAGACAAATCCAAAAATCCCAAGAAGCAACATCCTCTCCACAACAACAAGCAAAACAAGGGTCCCAAACCCTCTTAGTAAACTTTTGTTCCTAATGGTGACAAAGGAGAAAAATATAAAAATAAGAAGACTAACAAACATTCCAACTTTTGTGAGAAACATGATCATGATGAATCCAAATGTTTCAAGAAGATGGCATCTTTAGAAGCAACAATGAAGAAGCACAACATCAATATTGATTCTTCTTCTTTTTATTCTTCTCATGGAAATGCACTTTCTTCTTCTGGTTTATCCTTCAATGAAACTTCGACTTCTACTTCTTCTGAGTGGCTTATTGATTCTGAAGAATCTTATCATATGACTAAGGATAAAGCCATATTTTCCACTCTTAATGAATGTAACACCAAGAAAACATTTTTTGGTGATGATATATCTCTTAGTGTTGTAGGGTTTGGAACAATTCAGGTAGATAATGGTCATTTCAATGATTTATTATGTGTTCCAAGTCTTTCCTACAACCTTCTATCAATATATCAAATCACTCATTCAGGGTAAGATAAAACCGCAGAGTTTTCACCTCACCAAGTTGTAATCAAGGATCTAAAATATCTTCAACATGTTCTTGCAACTAGAATTGATTAAGATTTTACCAGTTTGTACAAGTTTGAAAACTTTGGGTCATCATATTTTCCATCAGTTGTTGTCTCTCATAGCGATGACTTGAGAAAACTTTGGCATGAGCGATTTGGTCATCTCAACTATCGTTCATTGGAGAAACTATGTAATCAAGAGATGGTGACTAGTCTTCCTCTGGTTTCATTCATAGATGGTGTTTTTGTTGGTTGTGTTCTCGAAAAACATCAACAGGACAAACGTGCCTCTTGGCACGCCTCGACCCCTTTGCATCTTGTTCACAATGACTTGTGTGGTCCACTTTCTTCTCCTTCCTTTTCTAGGTGCAAGTATGTCTTAAATTTCATTAATGACTTTTCCAAATGCACTTGGGTTTACTTCTTAAAAATCAAGAGTGAAGTTTTCGACATGTTCTTGTCCTACAAGGCCCTTGTATAAAAGAATTATGGACATCAACTTCAAATATTAAGTACAAATAATGGAGGTGAATACGCAAAAAATCAATTTACAAGTTACTGCACTACATAGGGCATCCAAATGAAACACATTGTTCCATATACACCACAACAAAATGGTGTTTCTGAGAGAAAGAACCACACATTAAAAGAAATGGCTAATTGTATGATCCAATCTAAGGGATTAAGTATAAAGTGTTGGGCAGGAGCTATTAACTGTGCATATTACATAGTAAACCACACTCCCACAAAAGATCTTAAAAATATAACACCGGAAGAAGCATGGAATAAACTTAAGCCAGTTGTAAGTCACTTCCATGTATTTGGAATTATAGGATGGGCTCACATTCCTAATCAGAAAAGGAAATCATTGTAGCCTAAAAGTGAGAAGTGTATATTTTTTGGTTACTCTGAAGATGTCAAAGGTTATATACTTCTTCACTTTTAGGCTAGATGTTAAATTTGATGAAAATCTCTTGGCCTGTGAGCCTAACTCGACGTCTGTTCCTTCTTCAGCTTGCGAACCATATTTGGCATTTGTGCCTTCTTATGTTCCTATTCTAGTTTGTTCTTCTTCAGACAATGACAATGAGGATGGAAATCCACCTCTGCCTGCTAAGCTTCCTCCAGATGAGTCCATTGAACCTGGACCCGCACTAACACCATCGCTTTGTATATGGGTCCATTCAACATGAGAATCGAAACAAAACATGAAATTTTGACCATAGGTACTTCACTATGGCACCCCAGGCTCCCAAAAATGCCATACTCTAAAACTATCCAAAAACAATTACAGTGAGAATACCAAGATGACTCGTTTGAAGGAGACAAACTCAAGGATTGTATGCTCTTATAATAAATGTTAGGCAACAAACACCCAAATAGCATAAAAACAGAAATAGAAGTAACTCCACACCTCAAGAATTAGATAGAAGAATGAATGAGAATCCTCTTTGAGGGGGCAACCTCCTTTTACAATATAAAAAATGCACAATATGAAATGCTTACTACAAATAGGTCTCATTGGCATATATAGGAGACAAAGGGTATAATTACAATTAAAGGGTCTAGCTAATCAATAACAACAACACTAATATAATAATGGAAATGCAATAATTTAGTATCTAGGGCTTAACAAAATTGGGCACAATGTGCCATTTTGGGAAACAGGTTAGGGCATGAAGTGTCATTATGTACCTTGGGCATGATATGTCATTTTGTAAAAACTATATAGTTAAGCCAATTTGGAATACATATGCATGCCTTTAGACATATTATAATGAATTTCTTATTGTTCATTTTTTGAATAATATTGTGTTATTATTCAAGTTTGTGTTTATTTCATGTTTAAGATGAATGGTGTTGTACTTGAAATTTGTCAAAATTTGCAAACCCAAACTTGAAATTCAAACCATGCAAGATAGTGCAACTTCTTTCTTTATTGACTAAGAAATCAATATACTACAAGGTAATTCTATATGTTCGAGTGTGATTATTGCGTTTGAAGAGGGTAATAGAAAATGGTATTTCTTTGGTCAAGGATGGCATGTGGAGTGCACCTTTTTTAAACAAGGTAGAAATTTTAAATAGGTGAGACAGTGGGAGAGAGGATTTTAAATAGAAGAGTGCCACCTCTTATGCCTTGAGTAGTTATAGTTTTGGGGATATTCTGCACTGTATCAAGCATCATAGTAGTAAGTTTAGGTATAAAGAAGAGTTTAGGGAGAAGGGTATATAACTAGAACAAAACACGAAACTCAAATGTTTTTGTAAGATGTTTAAATTCCAATAAGGAGAGGTCTTGGTCACCACTTAAAAATTTTGTTGTCTTGTCTTAGTAACCCCATATTTTTGGTAGGTGTAAGGATGCCACTTGTTTATTCTATGTCAATCATCTCAAGGAAGTGGGAAACCACAAATGTTTTTAGTCTCCTCTCTTCTTCCTTGTGCACTAGAAGACTTGCCAATTTGGGCTTGTAAGTCATCTCAAAAAATTTAAGTGGTGACCAATATCTCTCATTATTTCACAAATTTGTTGTATTTTTACCAAGTGCTCTTTTGTGGTTATGTTGCCTTGGACTTGTTGTTCTCCTTCATCTTCCTATTCTCATTTTACATGATGTTTTCCTTGTGTTTCATTTAGTGTTTGACCTTCTTTCCTTGTGGATTGTCTTGACAACCCCATGTTTTTGGTAGGTGTAAGGATGGTGGCTTGTTTATTACATGATACTTTTCTCAAGGAAGTGAGAAACCACAAACTTGTTTAGTATCCTCGCTTCCTTATGCATGAGCAGACTTACCAATTTTGCCTTGCAAGTCGTATCAAAAAATTTAAGTGGTGACCGAGACCTCTCCTTATTTGATAATTATTTTCTTATATTTTTACCAAGTACTCCCTTGTGATTTTCTTGCCTCCTCCTTGTTGTTCACCTTCATCTTCCTCTTCTCATTTCACATGGTGTTTTCCTTGTGTTTTATTTATTGTTTTGTCTACTCGCCTTGGAAACCCTATCTTTTTTGTAGGTGTAAGGATGGTGGATCATTTATTCCATGTTACCTGTCTCAAGGAAGTGGGAAACCTTGAATTCATTTGATCTCGTCAATTCTTCCTTGTGCATTGGAAAGTTTCCCAATTTGGGCTTGCAATTTGTCTCAAAAAAATTAAGTTGTGACCAAGACCTCTCCTTATTTGATGATTTTGTTGTATTTTTATTAAGTTCTTCCTTATGGTTTCTTTTCCTCTTCCTTGTTTTTTTCCTTCTTCTTCTACATCTCATCCTACATGGTGTTTTCCTTGTGTTTTGTTTAGCGTTTGGTCTTCATGCCTTGTGGCTTGTCTCAGAAACCCCATATTTTTGGTAGGTGTAAGGATGATGAATCAATTATTCCATACCACTCATCTCAAGGAAGTGGGAAACCTCAAGTTCATTTGGTCTCCTCACTTCTTCATTGTGTATGTGAAGGATTATCAATTTGGGCTTGTAAGTTGTCTCAAAAAATTTAAATGGTGACCAATACCTCTTATTTGATAGTTTTTTGTATTTTTACCAAATTCTCTCTTGTGGTTTCATTTCCTTTTCTTTATTGTTCTCCTTCGTCTTCCTCTTTCAATTTTTCATGGTGTTTTCCTTGTGTTTAATTTAGTGTTTGGTATTCTTTCTTATTTGGATTTAGGAGCGGAACGAACTGATTGAATACAATAAACACATAGATACGAAGAATAACACAAATATCCATTTGACCAATATCTTATATTAAATAATGAAATAGGTTGAAACTGTAAAACTGAAGAATTGAAACACTTGATCGAATGGTGGTAGCTATCTCTAAGAGGAGATTTGGTTGCTATGCACATCCATCTAATCAGAATGGATTAGAATGAGGCTCCAGAGGCCTTTTTGATATTACTCATGAATTCCAAAACCCTAGACATCCAAAAACCTAACCTTAGAAGGTGAAACGCCAAAAGTCATGTGGGCCCTATGGGTAAGTTAGTGTAATTTGGTACCTCATCTTCCCAGGGTCATAATTTTTTCATACGACCTTTGTTTTAGGTGCGTGATAGCCCATTGGAAAGGTCTTTCAAAGAAATACACATTCTTCCATCAAACTCTGACTTCGTCTATAGTTTGACTATGGTGAGCCAAAAAAAACAACGTTTAGGGCCCGAAAACAACCCTAGAAGTAGAACAAGGTGTCCTGACATGAACACATAAAAAATAATCCAGTTGGATTAGGTGAGAGGCCACCCAAATCCACCTGGAGGATGTGTGGGGCTTAAAACAACCCCAAAAGTGTAGAACCCACAATTACAAAGAAATACGGAAGAACGTGATGAACAAAAATGGACATAAGGATCCAGTTGGAATAGGTGGGTGGCCACCAATATCCACCTGGATCAATCCTCCCCCCTTAGAAAGAAATGGTCTCCATTTTGTTGATTTCCCCCATCATGTGAGGAATATTCTACTGGATTTGGCCCCAGGTGAGCCACTTGCCTTGGCGTAGGAGTTTCCCTACCTTGACAACCCAATAAAGATGGATATGTGTCGAGCTATTTCTATGCTAATGAATTCAACATAAAATTGTCAACCCGGGGCTCATAAGCTTCGAGGTACAAACACAATATATGCAGGATGAAATCAAGCTAACCCAATCTAATGATTGAAAAATAAACACACGATTGAACTTGAATTGCGTGAAATAAACGAAAGGATGAAATTACATAAATTACACCTGATTGAGGAAGCATGAAATTCAATTGTAGGACATAAACAAAAGCGTAAAATTGCATAAATTAAACCTTATCGAGAAATCATGAGATTAGAAAAAGTAAATATTATCTATAACATAAATAACAAATAACAAATGATAAACATATGTGAGCTCACATAAAATCTATATTAACAACTCAAAATAAGAAATCTATTATGGAGAAATCAATCTAAAACATAAACTTTATTACAACATGATGAAATCCATGACTAACTCATTATCTCAAGAGCAAAGAATAACTATGTTCTTCTTCACTTTCTCTCTTCCTCTCCTCCTCTCCTCCTAAAAAATGAGGAGAGAGTCCTCTTATTTATACATGAGTGCTTTTCAAAGAAGATAACCAACTCATAAATACAATTCCACTTTTCTCTCAACCAATTTTCTATAATTACAAAATACTTATCCCTTCAAATCCTCTCCACTTTTCTCTCAACCAATTTTCTATAATTACAAATACTTATCCCTTCAAATCCTCTCAACCAATTTGTTATAATTACAAAATACTTATCCCACATTTCTCTCACAAATTCTCTCATGATATTCCTCCTTGAAATTAGCTTGAATTATCTCCTTCAAATTGTGAAAAGATGGAGAAAACATTCGAGAAACTTGTGAATACTCCTTAGTTGAAAGCTTCAAATATCCCTATATTACAAAGCTCACACAAATCTTTGAGATATATATGAAAAATATGTCAATTTTCTAATATTTAATCATAAATTCTCTTTTAATACTAAAATAAATGATTTGGAAAATAATAAGGCTAAACCCATATTTAATTATGAAAATGGTATTGATGAATGTTTTATGGAGTGGTAGAATATGGATAAATGTGAAGAATGGTGAAAGGAAAAGATGATGGAAATGTGACAATTCTGAGACTCAACAATCCGTTGTTGGTGAGTTCCCTTGACCTGTGTGTCCACTATCTGGTTAGTGGATGCTTGTTCCATGCAGTCAGGGTTGAGCTCTATTGGTGTCAGTTGTTCAACAATCTTAGAGGTGTCCAATAAAATTGGAAAATATGGACGAAGGAGGTCCACATTGAATATTGGATGCAGACCAAGGAATGGTGGAGTGTTGAGCTCAAAATCATTGCTACCCATAGCCTTGGTGATAGTGTAAGGCCCATAACTAAGTGGGTGAAGCTTCCGATGGGGACCGGTGAGACACTCCTTCTGAAAATGTAACCATACTTTGTCACCAACCTGAAACTAGTGTGGTACCCTGTGTTGATCATGGCATTTCTTTTACTTAACATTGGATTCCTGAAAAATTTCCTAGACCTATTAGCGGATGTGTTGAATCCGCTCAATGAATCAGGTGGCTTTGTCGATCACAGACTGATCAGGGGAAGAGTCTATCTATGCGGTGGCAAGAGGAAGTACAACATCAATGGGTCCCAAGGGTTGGAATCCCAGACCCACCTGAAATGGGCTATGGACAATGGAACTATGGAGAGACCTATTGTAACTGTGTTGGACATATGGGAGACCCTCGTCCCATGTACGTGGATGCTTAGAATTGTACATGTGCAGGATGTGCACAATCATTCAATTGACGACCTCTGTTTGGCCATCAGTTTGGGGGTGGAAAGTAGTGGATTTTGTGAGATTGGTGTCCAACAAAGACCAGAGACTCGACTAAAAGGTGTTGAGGAAACTGTTGTCTCGGTTGGAGATGATGGTATGTGGTATCCCAAAGTGGACCCACACTCGTTCGAAGAATATATTGGAATTATCTGTCGTTGTGGCATTCTTCTTATAGGCTGCGAGGATGGCCATCTTCGAAAACTGATCAACAACCACAAACACTCAGTCATTTCCTTGCTTGGTGGACAGAAATCCAGGCATGTAATCCATTGAGATGGATTTCCAAGGCTTCTTGGGAATAGTAATAGGGGTGCATAAGCCTTGCTTCTTGATGGTTGGCTTGGCAATGGCATAGGCAGTGAAAGATATGATATACTTGTTGACATCCGGTCGAAGTTTTGGCCAATAAAAATGTTTCTGAAGAATGACCACAGTTTTCTCTATGACAAAATGTCCTACCACCCGACTGTAGTGGGATTCCCAAATCATCTTTGCACACTCACTTGTAGGAACACAAAGATGGCCTAGGCGGCATAAGAGTGTGTCCTGGATGTGAAAATCAGTGACAGTTATGCCTATACCCAAGAGTTGATATGTGGTGGTGAAATTTGGATCTTGTTGATAAAGTTGGGGCCACTCATATGCTTCATGTCCATAGGAAAGGAGCACAGTGGTGAGTGAAGCCACAGGAGGCCGACTGAGGTGATCAATGACACGATTGGAGATACATGTCTTATACTTGATGTTGGGATGGAACTGTTGCAGGTAGATGGACCACTTCCAATGGAATTCGTTCTGCAATTTCTCCTATGTCTGTATGAACTGCAGAGGCTTGTGATCAATGTGTATGGTCACCTCTTTCCCCAGAATGTAATGTTTCCATTGACGACAGACTTGTACAATGAAATACATTTCCTTGTCATAGGTGGGGTATTTCCAAAAATTATCAGAGAGTGTCTCAATAAACATAGAGAGAGGAACAAATTGATTAACATATTGAATACAATAAACACAAAGATATGAAGAATAACACAAATATCCAGTGAACAATATCTTCTATAAAATAATGAAATAGGATGAAACTATAAAACTGCAGAACTGAAACACTTGCTCGAATGGTGGTAGCTATCTCTGAGAAGAGATGTGGCTGCTATGTGTATCCGTTTGAGAAAAATGGATTAAAGTGAGGCTCTATAGGCCTTTTTGATATTACTCATGAATTCAAAAACCCTAGACATCCAAAAACCTAACCCTAGAAGGTGAAACGCCAAAAGTCATGTGGGCCCTATGGGTAAGTTGGTGTAATTTGGTACCTCAACTTCCCAGGGTCATAACTTTTGCATGCGAGCTCCATTTTAGGCATGTGATAGCCTGTTGGAAAGGTATTTCATAGAACTACACATTCCATCATCAAAATCTAACTTTGTCTACATTTTGACTGTGGCGAGCCAAAAGAACAACGTTTAGGACCCCAAAACGACCGTGGAAGTACAACAAGATGTGCTAACATGAAAAGATACAAAATAATCCTATTGGATTAGGTGAGAGGCCACCCGTATCCACCTGGAGGATGTGTGGGGATTCATATAGCCCAAGAAGTGTAGAACCCACAATTACAAAGAAGTACAGAAGAACATGTTGAACAAAAAACGGACACGAGGAGCCAGTTGGAATAGGTGGGTGGCCACCAATATCCACATGGATCACTTTCCTAGTGAATTATCTTTACAACCCCATATTTTTAGTAGGTTTAAGGATGGTGGCTTGTTTATTCCATGCTACTCATCTAAAGGAAGTGAAAAATCCCAATTTTTTTGGTCTCTTCACTTCTTCCTTGTGCATGGATGGGATTACTAATTTGGAATTGCAAGTCATGTCAAAAAAGTTAAGTGGTAACCAAGACCTCTCCTTATTTGAAAATTTTGTTGTATTTTTACCAAGCACTCCCTTAAATTCTCATGTTACCTCCTCCTTGTTGTTCACCTTTTTTTTCCTATTCTCATTCAACATGGTGTTTTCCTTTTGTTTTGCTTAGTGTTTAGTCTTCTTGCCTCGTGGTTTGTCTTGGAAACCCCATATTTTTGGTAGGTAAAGTGGGAAACCCCAAATTATCTTTGCCCCCTCACTTATTACCACATTATTACTTATACCCACTCATGTAAGGAGTGTGGCTCATAAAAACTTCAATCTACAAATTGTTAATATTTTCTCAAGAGGAATCATAAAAAATGAATAGTCTACAAGTTGTGCTTGTGGGTGTGTTTTTCAGAGTGCAAAGGTCACTAAAGGCTCCTAAAAAGTCTTGATGGTACCTATATTTCCAATAGGTTAAATCTAGTCCTTACTATAAATCAAACAAAGATTCTAGTATTCGCAAACTCCCATGATATAAAAGTCAAAAACCCTTACAGCCTTTGGATCTATGTGTTGAGGCTTGATAGGACATGTGTTTGACTTCATTGACGACATGAGGAAGATGGAACAGTTGAAATAGAAGTGTTGCAACTAATGTTGTATTTTTTTTATGCATGGTTTACATCTTGTGTTGTCGAGTACATTTAGGTCAAGTGTCTCAAGGACACATGAAGAAATGGTCCCAAGGTATAAAAAACCAAACCAAAATATAGAATTGAGTGTGGTAAGTTCCTACAAAGATGTTTGGGCAAGCATGGCATGAGCACGCTGCCCACATGATCCTAGGGTAGAGTTTTCCAAATTTGATCCTTTAATTCAAAAATGGCATTATCCCTTCCCTAGGTGGCTTGGCCTGTTACTGCATAGCCATTTCTCCCTTGTTTTTGTGACGTGATCAATAAAATGGGTGTTAGCTAATTCTTTGTTGGAAAGATTTTGTTGTCTTTGCATTTTTGTAATAATGTTTCGTGGCGCATTAGATTGATGCATATAAGCTTTATGGTACTTGAATCTAGATTAAACTAAATGATATTTATTTTTCTGCCTTAAGATTTCCTTCTATTCATAAATGGTATGTTTCCCATCCAATATATAGAAATTTATAACTTCAAATTCTACTTCTTTTCGTGTGCAAATTGAACCCGTTATTTGATAAATTTGTGAAAAAAAAGGCATTAGGATAGACTCTATAGTTGTTATTAATAAATTTGGGACTGGTACAAGTGTCGCAACCCTCACGGTCCAACCTGCTCCCACCAGGACCTTCTTCAACTCAGGCCTGAAGAGCTATATCACTCTTAGAATCCCGTATTGGGACTCTTTGTCACCCACGGGACACTCTGTTGACCTCCCGGCAAGTTTCTTGGGAAATCGGGTTTCGCGATATCGCGAAACTCGTGAGCACTAATTCATGCAACTCAAAACCTCGAACCCCGATAATTCAAAGGGGTCAATGCTCTCACGCCTGTCAGGAATTTCCCTTTTGGGATATCGCTACTCACGATATCAACGCGCTGAACTTTCAAACCCCAAGTACTGATGTACTGATTCCCCGATACAGCGCCACCTGTACTCCACTATCCTCCGGGGTCCCATGCTGCCATGTCACCTTCGGGATTTCGCGGATCACAAATCCATCCTACAAGATTTCTCGCTTGTTGAGAACCCCAATTCTCTGAACCCCGATATGATGGGATTCCTTGACACGCGTCCCCACGATCAACGGTTCCGATCAAATTGGGAAATCACTATTCGCGATTTCAATGAGTATGAAACTCTTGCCTTCGTGGACCTCGATAGTCAAATCCCGATGGACCGTTTCCTCCTTGTACCTAAGGGTTAACTTCTGCGCAACTTCTCTGCGATATGGCGGTCAACGGGACTTCGCGGTTCTCCACAACGATCCCTAGCCATCGATTCTCCTTCTTGGGGATTTCTCCTGCTGCAAAGCTCTGTTTCTGTTCAATCCCCTCCTGGGTCTATTCCCACAGCTTTCACAAAAGGAACTATCCCTCTTGAGCTTGGTTCCTCTGACTCCTTCAGAGATTTCACCCACGATATTTCTCAACGGACCTCCAACAGCTCCCAAAGTGCTGGATCCTTCAGATTCTGTACACTTCCGGCAACGGTAATCCCTGCCTTCCTTTTCTCAGACTGACTGCTGAGACTCCACCCTTGGCCTGTAATTCCCCTGTGTGGCTCTAATAACCCAATTCAACTCTGGGAAAATGAGAATAAGAGTTCAACTGTCTGGCCTCATCAACGCACTCTATGCGGATGAATTCCACTGCACTCTATGCAAGAATCTCCTGGCTCAGACAGAGAAACAGTTGAAACTCATTCTCCTCTTTCTCACAGATTCCAAATCAACTATGAAATCACATACGCAGCATATCAAATAAATGTATGACAGAAAACAAACATACATGAGCATAATATCAACACAGAGAAACAACACAAACCATGAAAGTGAATCAAAAACTTCCTTCTATTAATTCAATCTGTACATGGGTGTTCTCCACAAGTTCTCTGCTCTGCTCTTCTTGCTCTCAATGATAATAATACAATGATACAAAGGAGGGTGCCTATATTCCGTTTGCCCTCTTGAAATCTAAGGCTATCAAATCTACAATAAATTCCTATCTAACAGTATTAAATCTAATAAATGTCTTCCTATCTACAATACAATACAAGTGCGCTTCATTACATTAACTCATTAATGCTTGGCGCAACAAATATCAAGGTAAAATTCAAAAAGAAGTCTGTTGGCTTGTCCAGTTGTCTTTCCCTGCTCCATGCGCTAGCTCGCTTGATGAGTGAGCGATGCTCCTGCATCATACTCCTCAGCTCGAAAGATTTCATGGGCTCCTGTCCATGAGTTCCTGCACAGTGTGTCCATGCTTCTGTATAACTACTTTTGTTTCCCAGCTGGCATCCTCCACTGGGTGATTCTTCCATTTCACCAAGTACTCAAAATACTGCTTCCGCCTGGTCTTCCTGCCTACTCTTTTATCCAGTATGCACTCCATCTGAGGCTTCTGTGCAACTGGCAATTGTTTCTGCCACTGGACCACTGGTTCCTTAGTTCCATTGTATTCTTCTCCAACCCTGTATGGGTATAAATCTGAAACATTGAATATCGGAGATATCCCGATGCCATCCGACAACTCAAGCTCATATGCATTTTCCATGAATTTCTTCAGGACTCTACATGGTCCAATTTTATTCATCTTGATCTTGTTATATGTTCCCCTCGGGAATCTTTTCTTCCTCAAGTGCGCGAGAACCATGTCCCCAACTTCAAACTGAAGTTGTCTCTTCCGCTGATCGGCTCTGCGCTTGTACTCTTGATTGGACTTCATCAGTCGCTGCTTTACTTGACTGTGAAGTTCTCTCATCGCCTCAGCGAACTCTTCATCACTAGCACTGCTAGTCCCATCCTGTTCTGACTCCTTGAGCTCAGAAACTCCCCTCGGCCGTGTCCCATACAAAATTTGGAATGGGCTTTTTCCTATACTGCAATTCACCGAATCGTTGTACGTGAACTCTGCCTGTGGCAATATCTGGTCCCAACTGCCATGGTGCTCTGTCACCAAGCTTCTTAATAGATCCCCCAGAATTCTATTCACCACTTCCATTTGTCCATCCATCTGCGGATGGTAAGCTGAACTAAAAGCCAAATTAGTTACGAGCTTCTTCCATAGCGTCCTCCAAAAATGACCTATGACCTTTGTATCCCTGTCCGAGACTATGCTTCTCGGCAATCCATGCAATCTGACGATTTCTTTGAAAAACAAGTTTGTGATGTGGGTTGCATCGCTAGTCTTCTGACACGGGATAAAATGTGCCATCTTGGAAAACCTGTCTACCACCACAAAGATGGAATCAACTCCCCTTTGCGTTCTCGGCAATCCCAAAACAAAATCCATATTGATCGCCTCCCATGGCCTTTCAGGTATGGGCAATGGATGATATAACCCAGCATTCTGCTTTAGGCCCTTCGCATGTTGACATATCCTGCATATGTCAACAAACCATTTGACATCGGTGCACATCCCCGACCAAAAATATGATTCGCTCAGCTTCACGAATGTTTTTTCATGTCCAAAATGACCTGCTAATCCGCCACTATGCTTTTCTCTCACCAAATTCTCCCTCATGGAGAAATTCGGTATGCACAATTGATTGTCCCTGAACAACAACCCTTCCTGGATCATATATTCCAGCCACAGACTCCGATCCCTGAGAACTGGATTCTCAGCTGCTTCGTATGCTTCTCCGAAATCTGGATCTCCGACATACATGTCCTTAAGGTTTTCAAAACCCAAGGTCTTGACTTTGAACTCCTGCAGCAATAAACATTTCCTGCTCAAAGCGTCAGCCACTTTGTTAGCAGTCCCTGAAATGTGTTTTATCACAAATGTGAAATTTTTCATGTACTCTACCCATTTTGCATGCTTTTGGTTCAACTTTTCCTGTTGACTTACAAACTGCAATGCATGATTATCGCTATACAAAACGAATTCCTTGGGTATCAAGTAATTCCTCCACTTCTTTAATGCCTGTATGATGGCATAAAATTCCTTATCATATGTGGAGTATTTCAACTTCGCATCATCCAGCTTCTCGCTGTAATATGCAACAGGTCTGTCATCTTGACTCAGGACCCCTCCAACAGCATACCCATTGGCATCACACTTCACCTGAAATGTTTTCTGAAAATCAGGCAACACCAACACTGGTTGCTCAGTGATCTTTCGCTTCAACAGATTGAAGCTCCTTTCAGCCTCTGTTGTCCAGTGAAAAGTCTTATGCCGCTTTTTCACTGTGTCCATCATTGCTGCACTAATTCCACTGAAATTCCAAATGAATTTCCTGTAGAAACTAGCCAATCCATGGAAACTTCTCACCTCGAAAGCATTTCTCGACGATGGCCAATTCCTGATCAATTCTACCTTCTCAGGATCCATCTTCAATTCATTCGCCGAGATTACAAAACCCAAATAGATGAGTTCTGTCTGCATGAATGAGCACTTCTTCAAATTGATCAACAACTTCTCCTGCTGTAGCCTTCTCATCACAATGGCCAAATGTTTCAAATGTTCATCCTTGGTCTTGATGAAAATTAGTATGTCGTCTAGATATACGACCACAAATTTTCCAATGAATTCTCGCAGGACTTCATTCATCAGTCTCATGAATGTGCTCGGCGCATTTGTCAAGACAAACGACATGACCAGCCATTCATACAAACCTTCGTTTGTTTTGAATGCTGTCTTCCATTCATCTCCTTCTCTCATCCAGATCTGGTGATATCCTCTCTTGAGATCAATCTTCGAAAAATAATTTGCCCCACTCAGGCAATCCATCAGATCATCCATCCTCGGCAGTGGAAACCTGTATCTGATGGTGATTTTGTTTATCACCCTGGAGTCTGTACACATTCTCCAGCCTCCATCCTTCTTCGGACTCAGTACTATTGGAACAACACATGGACTCAGTCTCTCCCTGACCAGTCCTTTATCCAGCAGATCCTATACCTGCCTTTTGGCCTCCTCGTTCTCTTGAGGTGTCAACTTGTACGTGGCCTTATTTGGTAAACTTTCTCTGGGTATGAGGTCTATATGGTGACTCACACTCTGCATCAGTGGAAACAAACGAGGTAGTTCATCCACGATGATATCAGTGAACTCTCCCAGCAGTTCCTAAATCTCCTCTGGCAAGTCGTCCACTCTTGTGCTTGTCAGGACAATTCTCAGCTTCCTGACAACAAATAATTATGGATCTTCGTTTTTCTCCATCTCTGTGAGAAGTTCCTTCCCACTCATGAGAAGTATTGTGCTGGTTACTTCCGTCTTCGCTTCTTTATCTTTTATCAAAAGCAATGTGTGTGTTTTCCCATCCTTCTCCAAGGTGTATGTGTTGATTCTCCCATCATGAACAACATTTTGGTCATACTGCCATGGTCTCCCCAATAATACATGACAGACATCCATGGGAATGACATCACATGGAATTTTATCCCTATATTCACCCATTTTAAATTCAACCAAACATTGTTTCGTAACACATACCTGGTGTCCTTTCTGCAGCCATGACACTTTGCATGGACTTGGGTGATCTGTCATCTCTAGCTCCAGTTTTTCCACCATCTCGGTCGAAACGAGATTATCAGTGCTTCCGCTGTCCACTATGACCTTTCATTTCCAGCCCTTGGTCTTGCAAGTCGTTCTGAATAGTCTGGTTCTCTGAGCTGTGTCCTCCACCTCTTTCTCAGGTGTCAAGAGAACTTTGTGTACCGTCAGTGACTTCCCACTTCCGGTGTCTTCATCCTCAACATCACATCTCTGCGCCTTTGTGATGTGAGCTTCTCCTCTTTCTATATTCCTATCTGGAAAATCCACAGCTTTGTGTTCATCCTTTCCACATGTAAAACATGTGATGATTCCTCCTTGGCCTCTTCCTCTACCTCGGGTACAAGGAATGGCATTGGCATTAGCATATCCACCTCCCTGCTCTGTATGTTGCCTCCTCGGCTCAGCATATTGCCACCTCTGTGAGGATCCTCCTCTCTCCATTTTACCTTGAGGTTTCTTCCATTCCTCCTTGGGCTTCTGATCTCTTTATTGGGCAACTACCTTACCTCTGGGCTGACTCCTGCCTCGCCCTCACTGACCCTGCTTGCGGATTAGCTTCTCCTCAGCTTTCAGAGCCATTTGGTACGCATCCTCAACTGTTCAAATGGTAACCATGCTTAACTCATCCTGAATGTCATACCTCAGACCATTCAGGTATCTTGCCACCTTCTCATCATCGCTCTCCCGATGACCTGCTCTAATATTGAGTCTGTAAAATTATTCGGTGTATTCATTCACCGTCATCAACTTCTGTCTCAGGTTCTGCATTTTCCTGAATAGAGTGATCTGGTAATCTCTGGGGATGAATTTCTCTTTCATTTTTGCGATCATCCTGTCCCATCTTTTAATCTTTTGTTTTCCTTTGCAGCGCCTATCAGCCTGCAAATCATCCCACCATAAGGATGCATGTCCTTTCAACTTAGTAACGGCATGCCTTACCTTCTTGTCCTCTTCGATATCCTCATAATCGAAGTAGGTATCGAGTGCTTGGATCCAATCCGACAACTCTTCTGCATTTAGACTCCCCTCATAGACGGGAATGTCCATTTTTGTCTTTGAGCTCATCTTGGAGATGGCTTTGATCAACCTCTCTGTTGAGGTGTCCTCAGATGTGACCTCTCCTTCATCATGTCCAGCTTCCTCTTCCACCTCGAAATCACTGAACTCTCTAGCGCCAGCTCTGCGTCTCTGCGCAGTCTCCATCTCCTCAATCCTTGCTCGAAGATCTCTCATCTGGCGCTCTATTTCCGGGTTTCCTACCGGCCTACCCCTTCTTCATGCATCCCTGTCTTCTCGATCAGGTGACTGCCTTTCTCTTCTAGGCAGCATGATGAATCTCTATCTATGCTACAAAAAGCAAAGATACTCCCACTCTGATACCACTTGGTACAAGTGTTGCAACCCTCACGGTCCAACCTGCTCCCACCAGGACCTTCTTCAAATCAGGCCCGAAGAGATATATCACTCTTAGAATCCTGTATAGGGACTCTTTGTCACCCACAGGACACTCTGTTGACCTCCCGACAAGTTTCTCGGGAAATCGGGTTTCGCGATATCGCGAAACTCATGAGCACTAATTCATGCAACTCAAAACCCCAAACCCTGATAAGTCAAAGGGGTCAACGCTATCACGCCTGTCGATAATTTCCCTTTCAGGATATCGCTACTCACGATATCAACGCGCTGAACTTTCAAACCCCGAGTACCGATGTACTGATTCCCCAATATAGCGCCACCTGTACTCCACTATCCTCCGGGGTCCCACGCTGCCACATCACCTTCAGGATTTCGTGGATCACGAATCCATCCTACAAGATTTCTCGCTTGTCGAGAACCCCGATTCTCTAAACCCCGATATGATGGGATTCCTTGACACGCGTCCCCACGATCAACGGTTTCGATCAAATCGAGAAATCGCTATTCACGATTTCAATGAGTATGAAACTCTTTCCTTCGTGGACCTCGACAGCCGAATCCCGATGGCCCATTTCCTCCTTGCACCTAAGGGTTAACTTTCGTGCAACTTCTCTGCGATCTGGTGGTCAGCGGGACTTTGCGATTCTCCACAACGATCCCTATCCGTCGATTCTCCTTCTTGGGGATTTCCCCTGCTGCAAAGCTCCGTTTCTGTTCGAGCCCCTCCTGGGTCTGTTCCCACAGCTTTCACGAAAGGAACTATCCCTCTTGAGCTTGGTTCCTCTGACTCCTTCAGAGATTTCACCCACAATATTTCTCAACGGACCTCCAACAGCTCCCAGAGTGCTGGATCCTTCAGATTCTATACACTTCTGGCAACAGTAATACCTGCCTTCCTTTTCTCAGACTAACTGCTGAGACTCCACCCTTGTCCTGCAATTCCCCTGCATGGCTCTAATAACCCAATTCAACTCTGGGCAAATGAGAATAAGAGTTCAACTGTCTAGCCTCATCAACGCACTCTATGCGGATGAATTCCACTGCACTCTATGCAGGAATCTCCTGGCTTAGACAGAGAAATAGTTGAAACTCATTCTCCTCTTTCTCACAGATTCCAAATCAACTATGAAATCACATACACAGCATATCAAAGCAAACATATGACAAAAAACAAACATACATGAGCATAATATCAACATAGAGAAACAACACAAACCATGAAAGTGAATCAAAAACTTCCTTCTATTAATTCAATCTGTACATGGGTGTTCTCCACAAGTTCTCTGCTATGCTCTGCTTGCTCTCAATGATAATAATACAATGATACAAAGGAGGGTGCCTATATTCTGTTTGCCCTCTCGAAATCTGAGGCTATTAAATCTACAATAAATTCCTATCTAACAACATTAAATCTAATAAATGCCTTCCTATCTACAATACAATACAAGTGCGCTTCATTACATTAACTCATTAATGCTTGGCGCAACAAATATCAAGGTAAAATTCAAAAAGAAGTATGCTGGCTTGTCCAGCTGTCTTTCCCTGCTCCACGCGCTGGCTCGCTTGATGAGTGAGCGATGCTCCTGCATCAGGGACAAGCAACATAACCAACCTTGCCACACTTTCTTCATTGACTTTTCATAATTGAAAATCAGGAGGTGCAATACCACATCTAGTAAAATCAATTAAAAACTATTTTTAATCGAATAAAAATATCAACCAGTTTTTGTAAATGCTCTCTAATTTCTCATATCTCTTAGTAGTCTTATGAGTCATCACCTTTGTGGAACTTTCTTTCAAGGATTTGAAAGTAGACTTGATATCTTTTTCTAAGCCTCTTATATGAGTTGTTCTGATAAATATGAGGTTGTTTTCATAATGAATATCAGTAAGCTTATCCATCATGTTTATTAGATGTAATACACAAGATGTTGATTTGGTAAAAGCTTTTTTTTTTAAGACTTCTAGAATACCTTTTTAAAGTCACTTGATTTAGTTATTACTTATCAATTTAATTTGTCATAAGATAATAATACCCAACCATTTTTTGTGTGGAGGATATATCATCATTGGATTTGTCCCTTTTCATTAGATTTGGATGATACATAAGAATATGAAGATCAATTTATAGTAGAAAACAATTGTTACCCTCGACAACCTCATATTACTTATCAATTTAATTATTCATAAGATAGTAATACCCAACCATTTTTTTTGGAGGATATATCATCATTGGATTTGTCCCTTTTCATTAGATTTGGATGATACATAAGAATATGAAGATCAATTTATAGTAGAAAACAATTGTTACCCTCAACAACCTCAATCTAGACACATAAAATTTCTTCATTGATCACATTTGTGGCTATGACCATGCCAATATAGATAACTATGTATCCATCCACTTGATAAAAACTGAATTCTATGTGGAAATTGGTTGGCTCATTTAAATCAACAAAGGATTCAAATTTGAATTTTTCAATATTAACATAGTTACCAACTTAATGAGAATAATGACCTCAAAATGAAAACTATGGCCCAAAAAACTCATATTTTTGTATCAAAAACACCAAATCAAGCCCCAAATGAAAAAAGGGTGCTATCGTTAGGACAATTTTTCAAAGATGGTTAAAATTTAAACTTTTTGGCGTGTATATTTTCACAGTTTGTCATAGTTGTTGTATAATAATTCTAGAGTTTAACTATATAGATAGTTTTTGAAACGTCCAACGTTTCGAATGGACACTCCACCCATTTCCAGGGACAAGATAAGTTGTATAATTAGAAAAGAGTGTGCTCTCAAGCATAATTTAAAGGGTTGAGAAAACAAAAAAGTATCTATTGGTACCATAATATTAAATTAAAAACGTTCAAAATTGGGTAAATAATAAAAACTTGTTAAGAGGATTAAGTAAAATTATCAATTAAATTAAATTAAATTGGATTGAAGGAGATCACATAACAAAATGATTAAAGATGGGGGAGGAGAGATAATAGTGGAGATAAGGTTAAATAATAAATCAAGGAGATGACCTAAGGTTAAATAATAAAGTTATAAATTAAATTATTTAGATGATTGGGTTAAATGATAAATTATAAATTAGGTGACATTAATTATTGGGAAGAGAGATTGAAATGTGGAGATAAGAGGAAGAGCGAGTGAGAATTGGAGAAAAAAGGGGCAATTATTACTCGAGAAAAACAAGGAGAAGGTCAATATTTTAAATAAAGGGAGGGGAGGGGAGGGGAGGAGGAAGAGAATAGGAAGTGAGATAGATTTGGGGGGTAAAGGAAGAGGACTGGAGATTCAGTTTAGAAGCGAGAACTATGTATCTATTCACTTGATAAAAACACAATTCTATGTGGAAGTTGGTTGGCTATTTAAATCAACAAAGTATTAAAATTTGAATTTTTCAATATTAACATAGTTACCACTTAACGAGAATTGTGACTTCAAAAATTCATATTTTTGTGTCAAAAACACCAAATCAACTCTCATATGAAAAAATGGTGTTACACCATTTTTTTAAAGGTGGTTAAAATTTAAACTTTTTGGCGTGTATGTTTTCACATTTTGTCATAATAAAAAGTAAAAAATTATTAAAAGAATTAAATTAAATTATCAATTAAATTAAATTAGATTAG
>ML803737.1:22851-57827 GCA_009831015.1 Picea engelmannii
TTAAAAAAATCATAATCCAATTTAAAAATAAAAAATAAACGAATACAACCTAAAGAACTAAAATAAAATTTAAAAAACAAAAACAATATTTAAAATGAAAAATTAATTAAAAAAGAAAACCCATTTTGTTTTTTATAAATAAAAATAAAAATAAAAAATACTATTAAAATTGAAAATTTAAACACAAAAAAAAATAAAAAAATTAAACTATTTTTTTTTAAATAAACAAATACACATAAAAAAAATTAAATAACAAGTGGAAAAAAATAATTTTAAATAAATTAAAAACAATTTTGAATTCCTCTGCTAGTTCCTTTGTAGCCAGTTTTTCATTGAGTATGGGGAGGGCCATCGATCTGTTAGAGCCAAAGTTTTGTGCTTGGGCATTGTTGTTGGAACACGAACCTCTGGCAACTGGTCGATCTTCTAAACGAATCTAGAGGGGACTGGTTTTGCAGAAGGTTTCCCCAATGAGGAAACCAACGATCGGAAGGTTGTTGCATCCATGTTAAAGTCAGGAGGAGGAAGGTAGCCTCCCCCTAACATCATGACTCATTTGAGACTAATTTTAGGACTTGTAAAATCCCTAATCTCCACAACCTATATCTCTGAAAGTATAACGAAACAAAACATGAAATTTTGACCATAGGTACTTCACTATGGCACCTTAGGCTCCCAAATTTTTCATACTCTGGAACTATCCAAAAAAATATTATAGTGAAAATACCAAGATGACTCATTTGAAGGAGCCAACCCCAAGGATTGTATGCTCTTATAACAAATGTTAGGAAAAAAACACCCAAATAGCATAAAAATAGAAAGAGAAGTAACTCCACACCTTGAGAATTAGATAGAAAAATGAATGAGAATCCTCTTTAAGGGGGAAAAATCCTTTTACAATATAACAAATGCACAAGATGAAATGATCATTAAAGATAGGTCTCCTTGGCATATATAGGAGACAAAGGGTACAATGACAATTAAAGAGTCTATCTAACCCATAACAACAACACCAACACAATAGTAGAAATGCAATAACTAGGGCATGAGGTGCCATTATGTATCTTGGGCATGATATAGCATTTTGTAAAGACTATATAGTTAAGCCAATTTGGAATACATATGCATTCTTTTATACATATTATAATGAATTGTGTATTGTTCATTTTTTGAATAATATTGTGTTTTTTTTTTTTTTTGTAAATGAGTGTGTGAATCTATATTGCTTTATAAGGTTATAGTAAAAAACTGATGAATGGACTCCCAGGAACTGCCTTAACAGAAACCAGATCTGGAGTCCCTGGAGTGTAGTATCTGAAAACAAACAAGAAGTGCTTGGGTCGACACAATGGGAAACCAACTCAGGCTACCATAATCCAGTCTAAAAACTTCATCAAAAGAAATCAAAATAATCTAAACATAGTGGGGTGAGCTCCTACTCTGAGAGACAAGGTCTGGGCGGGTCCTGTGCTAGTCTAGGTTGATGGGGTGCTCTGCGTCCCCTTCTTGTTGTGCTGCATCCTCCTCCCTCTGTTCTATCGGACATAGTTTTTTGATGCATGTTGGGGTTCCATTATTGTTGGCTGGAGTGATATCTATATGGTGGACATAGCGTAGATAGAGATGAAATTTCCCTGCCATCCACTCCAGTTTCTCCTGTTGTCTTTTCTGGTCCTCCACCAACCTTTTTACCCCCGCCTCCAGGTTGCTGAGGCAGTTGAGAATTCATGTGCGCTCTTTCTTCTGCTCTTTGGTTTTTGTCCTGTTGGTCTCCCCCCGGTCTGCACACATCTTACCTATCAGCATTTTGGTTCTCCAAGCTTCCTCCACCATCCTATGGTAGAGGGTTATCCTCGGTTGTGTGGCTCTAGGGTCCCGTATCCCCTCTGCTGGGTTAGTGTTGACCATGCTTTGCCCCTGCGGGTGTTGTTAATTTCGCCCTCCCATATTTTAATGATCATCTTTCCCTTGGTGTCTACCTTCGTGAGGAAGGTGCTCCTTGTGTCCCTGGCCACCTGTTCGATTCTTTTCATTTGGTGGGCAGTCTGTGGAGGTTCCTTTCCCTGGGTGCCTTTCTTGTTGTTGGTTTTCTTTATGCATACCATCTTAACTTGCAAGTGGTGGTTCTTACGTTGGGTTCTTTCCCTATTCTGGTAAGTAAGGTGGCCTCTGTAATTGCGATGCCTCGTTCTGTGATATGTTCTGGTGTCTCTGCCTTTATGGAGCCAACCCGATTGTGGTCCTGTCCTTGCAATCATGGCCTTCTCATTAAGGTCGTCCTACCAGTTAGAATCCTCTATTCCAGAGTGTGTGCACTTGATGACCTTGCCATTATCCCTATGCCAATTCTCTTCCCTTCTCATTGTACGCCATCCCTTTCCCCATCCCATCTCGGTACTTAGGTGAGGTGTGTTCCTACTTGGCCCTGGTGAGACCTGTCATCCATTGTCCTTTGTCACCTACGAGTTACGTCCATTATCCTTTGTCTCCTGTGATTTATCTCTTCTTCTTTCCAATGGGTAACTTTAGTATTTATTTTTATTGATGGGGATGTGGTGTCCTACCTTCACCTGATGTGTGATATGCATCTTTATTTGTAACCTTATTTGATTGGTGGGCCATCATATTCTATCTAGGACCTATGTGTCCTATCGTGTCTGTTGCACCTCCATTCTTGCCATAATATTCCATACTACTCCTGTTATCCCATTCTTTTGCCGCAAGTTGGGTGCAGTCTACTCAGAATTGACCTTGCAGGATGTTGCTCCAGATTGTGTCCAATTCTGCACCTTCATTTTTGACCCCCTCGTTTTCTATTCTATCTGCCAGTCCATTTGTTGACCTCCTCACCCAGCGCAACTCCATAGTGATCCCTGTCTGCAAGTGCTTCTGGATTTTTTTCAATAGGTAGGCCAATCGCCAGTGCCTCTGGATCTTACCTATTCTGGTACCATTTTGGATTTTTCTCACTATGTTGATGACTAGCGTGAAGTCTCCTTCCACTATGGCATTCGTCATCCCCTCCCAAATAAGAATCTCCAGACCTGTCTCCAGGGCTCTGAATTCTGCGGTGTTATTGGTGGATTTTCCTAGGCTCCCCGTGTATAGTCGTATGATGTTCCCTTTACTGGCCCTGATTACTCCTCCTAGACCTGTTCTTCCTGGGTTGCCTTTCGTCGCCCCATCAAAATTCAACTTGAGGGAGCCTAGAGGTGGCAGTTTCCAGTTGTGCTCAAGTTGTGACTGTTGTCTATTTGGATTGGGGTTGCGCCCACCGGTTAGTTGGAAAACCTCTAGGACTTTGGAATACTGATCAGTGGGTTGCGCGCTACCCTCCTGGCAGTTGTGACTCATCACCGTCTCACGTATCATGGAGGTTATTGTTTCCTTGATCTTCCCTTCTGGCCAACTTTGGTTTCTGAAAATGCGCATGTTCCTTTCCTTCCATGCTGACCCTATGATCATTCCTAGGGTGAGGATCCAACATAGGTTCACCTCTTCTTGGTCGTTGTAGTTTTCTCTCCGGAGCTTGATTGTTGCAGAAATGTTACCACAGATCCTATCGGATTGACGAAAGATACTTGTTGCCCAGGCCCACATTTATGCAGTGTAGGCACATTCATCGAGGATATGGTTGGTTGTTTCTTCCAATGTTTGACAAAGATGACATCTTGATGTACCAGTGAAACCTCTTTTCCTTAGGTTATCCCAAGTTAGGATGTGGTTGTGTAATATTAGCCACTAGAATATCTTAATCTTTGGCCATTGGGCATTGTTCTAGAGCTTATCCCAGTGTTGCGCTAGGTCGTCTTGGTCTGGGTCCGCCATATAGTGCCAGAATTTGTTTAGGTTGAATTATCCTCTATCCTTTTTGCCCCACCTCAACTGGTCTTCTCCTTTCGTGACTGTTATTTTCCATCAACCTAGTTCCTCCTCCACCTCTTTTATTGTTGTTGCGGGTATCTCATTTTTCAGAGGAATAATCCCATCCTAGGTTCTCCATTTGTTGTGGTCTGTTCCCTGTTGCCAGTATTGATAGACGTTGATTTTTCCTTGCATGATGAGGTCTTGTTGGAGTATCCCTTTGTCCAGGTTTTCCATCCTTGGTTCCTGTTGCCAAGCGTCCTCCCAAAATATGGCTTTTCTGCCATTCCTGTTTTCCCAAAAGTTATGTGTCTAAATCCATGCTTTGTTATGCCATGCTAGGTTCCAAATGGTTGAGCCTTCCCTGGTTCCTCCAAAGTGGATTCCTTCCTGGTCGCAGGTGTCTGGTGCGTACTTTTCCTTCCATAGGTTTACCCAAGGTGTTGTAGTTTCTTTGACCCAAGGCCACCATAGTTTCGCCCCATATGCATTGTTGGTCATTTGTGGATCTTGCAACTCCAAGCCTCCTTTGCATTTTGGCCTACAGACTTTCTCCTAGGCCACTAGGGCCCATTTTTTATTTGTTTCCACACCTCACCACAGGAAGTCCCTCTAGATGGATCTAATTTTCTATAGGATCCCCTATTGAGTGGGGAAGACTGACATCATATAGGTTGGGATAGCTTGTAAGATAGTCTTATTTAGGATCAGTCTGTCGACTAGATTAAGGGACCTATACGTTCAATTTTTTACCTGCTCTTGTAACCTGTTTATTACTCCTTCCCAAGTTGACAACTTATATACTTTGTCTGTCAAAGGAACCCCCAAATACTTGGTTGGGAGTGTTTTCCATTCAAAGCCTAGAATGTTGGTCAAATTCCTTTGGATAACTGGGTTGGTATTAAACAAAAAGATCATTGACTTGGAGTGGTTGATCTTAGCACCCGAGGCTTCTCCAAAATCTTCTAGGATGCGTTTGTAGGCTTTGGCTTCCTTGACCATGGGTATGCCATGGAGGAGTGTATCATATACAAACTGTTGGTGAGTTGAAGTAGGGAAATTTTCGAAGGGTTTGAGCCCTATTATTTCTCTCGTTGTTGTTGCACTCTTTATGCTCCTGCTGAGGCCTTCCATCATCAGAATGAACAGGAAGGGGGACAACGGGTTGCCTTGTTTGGTCCCTCTCGTGGGCCAGAAAGGTTTGGCCAGGGCTCCATTGATTAGTAGTGAGTAGCTTGTTGTGGATACTAGGCTGACAATCCAACTGATCCAGTGTTGGGTGAAACCAAAGGCTTCCAAAGTCTTTATCATGTAATGCCAACTAATTTTATTATAGGCTTTTGCTAGGTCCAGTTGTATTATCATCCTTCCCCTCTTCTGAAGTTTTAAGGTGTGAATGATCTCATGGGCCTGGATGATATTGTCTATTATTTGTCTACCTTCCATGAAGCCTACATGATCTTGTGAGATCAGTGAAGGTAGGAGGGGTTTCAATCTATTTTCTATGACTTTGGAGATGATCTTGTAGATCACATTACAAAGTGCTATGGTTTTGTATTGGTCCAGGTTTTTGGCTTAATTTTTTTTGGGGATTAGGGTGATCATGGTTGCGTTTAGTGCTTTAAGGATGGAGGCAGGCCTTCTAGAGTCCTTTACTACCTTATAGATGTCATGTTTGACAATTTCCCAGTAGGCTTTGAAGAACTCCACAGTGAAGCCATATGGACCTGGTGCTTTCCCACTGGGCATTTCCTGGAGAGCTTGATCAACTTCTTCCATGGCGATAGGTTTGTTCAGGAAGACGTTTTGTTCCTCGGCAACTAGGTGTGGAATATGTTGGGTTATCCTCTGGATGGCCTCTAATCTGTCTTGATGAGGTTCTTGGTCTATCCCGTGGAAGTGGCTGACCAGAGCAATTTCGATCTCCTGATGTGACTCGCGCTTGATTCCATCCTGGTCCTTGATCTTCACGATTTTTTTAGGGGTTCTTCTGGCCATGGTTGTTCTATGGAAGAACTTGGTGTTTCACTCTCCTTCCTTTAGCCATCAGATGTAGGAGTTTTGACACCAGAGTGTTTCCTCCTGATGGCATCTCCCCTCCCACTATTGGGTCATTTGGAGCTCTTCCTTTTTCCAGTCCTCTGTATAGCCTTCTCGCATGCAAGTTTCTTGGATTTTTTTCATTTTTTCTTCAATGTCATTTTTCTCTGTGTTTATATTCCCAAAGATATCCCTGTTCCATTCCTTGAGTTTATTTCTGATGTATTTAAGTTTCTTGTCTAGTTTGAACATCCTAGTCCCTTGCTCCGGTTTCTCCTCCCGCCACCATTGTTTGATTTTTTCCTTGAAAGTCAGGTGATCGATCCAGAATTTCTCGAATCTGAAGGGTTTGTTCTTAGGTGTTGTATGGAAGCTTGCTTCTAGTTGCACTAGCCAGTGATCAGATCCACCCCAGGGGAGGATGTTGTAGTCTAAGGTTAGCCCCTACATGATGATTGACTCCGATATAAGGAATCGGTCGAGTCTTGTAGCTACCTGTAACTGGTTCATCTGTTTATTGGTCTAGGTGAACTGGCCATTCTTGGTTTGGAGGTCTACCATCTCCTCTTTGTCTATAAAATTTGAAAACTCCTCTGCATCCCGAACCAATCTTCTCGTACCACCTTTTTTTCTGCAAGGGAGGTGATAATGTTGAAGTCCCCTTCCAGGATCCAGTGGAGGTTGGTGGCTCGGCCTTTTATATCTTCTAGGTGTCGAATCATTCCTTTCTTTTCCTCTAGCCCATGGGGCCCATACAAATTTTTGCATAGAATCTCCTTAGTGTTTCCTATGATTTGCATGCATATCGTTAGGGTGTACCTAGTTGCCTCGACTGCTATTAAATTTAGGATTTGTGGGTTCCACAGAGTGAGTATGCCTCCTGACCTTTGGTGGTCTTCGATGGCTACCATCTTGTACTTGCACCAGTGTTGTTTACTGATTGCCTACATTATGTCTATAGTACATTTCATCTCTTGAGTAAAACAAAGATCCGGTTGCTCCTGCTTTAGTTTATTCCTAAGGATTCTTTGTTTTCTTGGGTTGTTTAGGCCTCTTATATTCCAAGTTATAACCTTCATTTTTAAACATGTGGGGGAGAGTGGGGAAAGTGTTTCTTGATCTTACCCGAGTTTATCAGTAGCGCTCCCAGCTCCTGTAGTGCTACGTTGTTTGATTTCCAACCTTTTTTCCTCCTCGTCTGTTTGGGTGATAGCTGCGATTGTCCCCCGCCGGATTTCACTCCTAGGTGTCTTATCTTCCTGTGTGTGCATTTTTGTCCTCTGGCTTTGGCTTCCTCCTGTAGGAGGAACATGTATTGGATGTGGTCTATTTTCTCTGTTGGTACGCTGTCGACTCCTTGCCTTTTCCATTGTTCTAATATGTGCGTAAGGTCTATCCCTTCCCTTTCCACCAAGTCTCTTCACTCGGGGTCTTCTATGCCTACTTCACTCGGGGTCATCTCTGCATCCCCCTCTGCGTCTTGCATGGCAGTGTTGTCCTCTTTTGTTTCTCCGTCCATCGAGGTTGTGCAACTCCCCTGAGCTGTCGTAATGTTTGGCTGTTGGGTGGGCTGTTTTGTTTCTTGGTCCTTGACTTTTGGAACTTTTGCCAAGTACTTTTATTCTGGTGTCCCTTTGTTTGTTTGGTCCCTTCCTTCCATCATATTCCAGGTCTTTTGGGTATTTCCTGTCGAGTTTTTATTTTTCTTTTATTTGCTATGTTCCTGGGGTTCAGGGTTATAAACCCTTCCTCGTCTTGCTGTGTTTTGGGATTTATCACTTCCCTCCTTTTGTTTATAGGGCACTCTCTGATCAAGTGTCCATGCTCATGGCATCATTTGCATCTAAACAAGATCTATTCGTAATCTATGTTCTGGATCCATTCCTCATCCCTGAATTTCAGACTTATGGCTTTTGGGAGTGCTCCAGAAATGTCCATCTCTATACAGATTCTTGCATATGATGTGTATCTTCCTTTTAGGGTGGCTCATGAGGAATAGAGTCTCAGCCATACTGGTACCTTTTTAAATGTTTCTTTCTCTAGGGCAAAATTTTCTTTCCAGGGTTGCATGTAGAGTCTCGCTGATGCATGGAAGTATGGACCTCCCTTGAAGACTTTGTCCCTGTCCTCCAGGTTAATAAAGACTGCTATGAAGAAACCCTTCGAGCCTAGGTGGATCTCCACTTCTCCGTTTGGATTCCATTGATATTTAATCCATTTGTGCAGAGTTCTTTCTGTGGGCCATAACCTCGTGAATTTTCATATGAGCGCATGCGTCTTCATCTAATCCCTATAGATTTGTGTTTGTGGTCTTCCAGTACCACCTTGGGTATCAATGCTATTTTGGGTTTGCATGGGTTGTGCTCCTTCATCCTGTTAGCCTTCTCAGTCTCATGCATTTCATTTTGAGTCTCCTTAGCGACTTCCTCCATGGTCTCATTTTTGTCTCGACTTCTTTCTTGATGCTTCCCTAGGTCTGATCTTGAGGTTCTTGTCGTTGGTGCCTTGAAAACTCCACTTCTTGGCCCTTTTCCTCTGTCCACCACTACCTGTTTGTATGAGGGGGTCCCCTTGCCCTCCCCCCCTCCCCCCTACTGCTCATGTTTCTCTTTGTTTTGGCCTCAAATTTCAAACCCTAGCTCACCGCGACTGTCAAAACCCATGATTGATACTGAATAATATTGTGTTATTATTCAAGTTTTTGTTTATTTGATGTTTATGATGCATGGTGTTGTACTTCAAATTTGTCAAATTTTGCAAAGACAAACTCGAAATTCAATGCATGCAAGATATTGCAACTTCTTTCTTTATTGAATAAGAAATCACGATAATCCAAGGTAATTCTATATGTTGGAGCGTAATTATTGCATTTGAAGAGGGTAGTGGAAAATGGTATTTCTTTGGTCAAGGATGGCACGTGGACTACACCTTTTTTAAATAGGGTAGAAGTTTTAAATAGGTGATAGAGTGGGAGAGAGGATTTTAAATAGAAGAAGCCACCTCTGATGCCTTGAGTAGTTATAGTTTTGGGGACATTGTGCATTGTATCAGGAAACATAGCAGTAAGTTTTGGTATAAAGAAGAGTTTAGGGAGAAGGGAATATAACTAGAACAAAATAAGAAACTCAAATGCTTTTATAAGATGTTTGAATTTCAATAAGGAGAGGTCATGGTCGTCACTTAAAAATTTTGTTGTCTTGTCTTGGTAACCCCATCTTTTTGGTAGGTGTAAGTATGACACTTGCTTATTGTATGCCACTCATCTCAAGGAAGTGGGAAACCACAAATTTGTTTAGTCTCCTCTCTTCTTCCTTCTGCACTAGTAGGCTTGCCAATTTAGGCTTGTAAGTCATCTCAAAAAAGTTAAGTGGTGACAGATATCTCTCATTATCCACAAAGTTGTTGTCTTTTTATCAAGTGCTCCTTTGTGGTTATGTTGCCTCGACCTTGTTGTTTTCCTTCATCTTCCTATTCTCATTTTGCATGATGTTTTCCTTTTGTTTCATTTAGTGTTTGGTCTTCTTGCCTTGTGGCTTGTCTTGGAAACCCTATGTTTTTGGTAGGTGTAGGGATGGAGACTTGTTTATTACATGCTACCTGTCTCAAGGAAGTGAGAAAACCCAAATTTGTTCAGTATCCTCACTTCCTCATGCATGAGTGGGCTTACCAATTCGCAAGTCATATAAAAAAAGTTAAGTGGTGACCGAGACCTCTCCTTATTTGATAATTATTTTCTTATATTTTTACAAGTACCCCCTTGTGGTTTTGTTTCCTCCTCCTTGTTGTTCACCTCCATATTCCTCTTCTCATTTCACATGGTGTTTTTCTTGTTTTTTATTTAGTGTTTGGCCTACTTGCCTCATAAACCCTATATTTTTGGTAGGTGTAAGGATGGTGGCTCATTTATTCCATTCTACTTTTCTCAAGGAAGTGGGAAACCTCAAATTCAATTGGTCTCATCAATTCTTCCTTGTGCATGGATGAGCTTCCCAATTTGGGCTTGAAAGTCATCTCAAAAAAATTAAGTTGTGACCAAGAACTCTCCTTATTTTATGATTTTATTTTACTAAGTGCTCCCTTATGGTTTCTTTACCTCTTCCTTGTTGACTTTATCCATCTTCCACTTCTCATCCTACATGGTGTTTTCCTTGTGTTTTAATTAGTGTTTGGTCTTCCCTCCTTGTGTCTTGTCTTGGAAACCCTATGTTTTAGGTAGGTGTAAGGATGACAACTCAAAACTATTCCATACCACTCATATCAAGGAAGTGG
The DNA here is from genome assembly GCA_009831015.1 of Picea engelmannii. Lineage (NCBI taxonomy): Eukaryota > Viridiplantae > Streptophyta > Pinopsida > Pinales > Pinaceae > Picea > Picea engelmannii. Next base: position 33,025 of record ML803737.1, read on the forward strand.
GAAACCTGAAATTCATTTGGTCTCCTCACTTCTTCATTATGTACGTGAAGGATTGTCAATTTGGGCTTGTAAGTTGTCTCAAAAAATTTAAATGGTGACAGATACCTCTTATTTGATAATTTTGTTGTCTTTTTACCAAATGCTCCCTTGTGGTTTCATTGCCTTTGCCTTATTTTTCACCTTAGTCTTCCTCTTTCAAATTTTCATGGTGTTTTCCTTGTGTTTCATTTAGTGTTTGGTCTTCTTGCCTAGTGGATTGTCTTGACAACCACATATTTTTAGTAGGTGTAAGGATGGTGGATTGTTTATTCCATGCCACTCATCTCAAGGAAGTGGAAAATCCAAAAAAAAATTGGTCTCTTCATTTCTTCCTTGTGCATAGATGCGATTGTCAATTTGGAATTGCAAGTCATCTCAAAAAAGTTAAGTGGTGACCAAGACCTCTCCTTATTTCACAATTTTGTCGTCTTTTTACTAAGCACTCCTTAATGCTCTTGTTACCTTTTCCTTGTTGTTCACCTTTGTCATCCCCTTCTCATTCAACATGGTGTTTTCCTTGTGTTTCATTTAGTGTTTTGTCTTCTTTCCTTGTGGCTTGTCTTGGAAACCCCATATTTTTGGTAGGTGAAGTGGGAACCCCCAAATTAATTTGGTCCCCTCAGTTCTTACCAAATTCTTAATTATCCCCACTCATGTAAGGAGTGTGGCTCATTTTATCTATGCCACTTGTGTCCCTTTGCTCTTACTTGTTTGACAATTTTGTTGTCTTTTCACCTCTCCTTATGCTTGAATTTTGTTAAGATTTGCACAAGAGGAATAATAAAAACTCCAGTCTACAAACTGTCTTTATGGTTTTAGAGTGCAAAGGTCACTAAATGGTCCTAAAAATTCTTGGTGTTACCTAGATTTCCAATAAGTTAAATCTAGTCCTTACTATAAATCAAACATAAATTCTAGTATTCACAAACTCCCATGATCCAAGAGTCAAAAACCCTTGCAACCTTTGGATCTGTGGGTCGAGGCTTGAGAGGACATGTGTTTGACCTCATTGACTACATGAGGGAGATGGAACCATTGAAATAGAAGTGTTGCAACTAATGCTGCATTTTTTGTTTCATGGTTTGCATTTTGTGCCCTCGATTACATTTAGGTCAAGTGTCTCAAGAACACATGACGAAATGGTCCTGGAGGGCATAAAAACCAAACTAAAATATAGAATCGACTATGGTAAGCTCCTACAAACATGTTTGGGAAATCTTGACATGAGGACGTTGTCCACATGCTCCCGGGGTAGAGATGTCCAAATTTGATCCTTTAATTCAAAAATTGCATTGTCCCTTCCCTAGATGGATCGACCTATTACTGCATTGTCGTTTCTCCCCTGCTTTCATGACATGATCAATAAAACACGTGTCAACTAATTCTTTGTTGGAAATATTTTGTAATAATGTTTTGTGGCACATTAGATTGATGCATTCAAGCTTTATGGTACTGGAATCTAGTGCTTGGGCACTGCTGTTGGGAGACGAACCTCTGGCAACTAGTCGAGCTTCTTAACGAATCTAGAGGGGACTGGTTTTGCAGAAGGTTTCCGCAATGAGGAAACCATCGATCGAAAGGCTGTTGCATCAATGTTAAAGTCAGGAGGACGAAGGGAGCGTAGGTTGGTTTCGGGTCAGGGAGCAAAGCCCGCAATGTTTTTGAAGAACTTAAAACTATACTCTGAGAATAATTGATGCCATTCCTAAATCCTAAATGAAGGCCATTTTAATTGATGAAGCGAATCCATTCCGCCTTGCTGGGCACTCCTCCTGCTACTGCTACTGCTACTGCTACTTCTTCGACTAGATCAAATACCACCATGGGTAAACAACGACTGCTTCCACTGTATCAAATACCACTGTATCAACTGCTTCGACTGGATCAAATACCACCATCACCGAATCCTTGCGTCTGCGCGACGTGATTATTGCTAAACCCTCAGAATCGTTCCACGACAACCATCTGTTCTGCTCCACGTGGTTCTTGCTAAACCGTCAGATATGTGCCACATGCATATTGTAAGACCGTAGGATCCGTGCCACGTGGAGCTTGAAGGTGTACAATCCGTACCATTTTCGTCGTATGGTTAAGAAATGAGCTGTCCGGATTTGACATGTGTCCATATGCACGTCGTAGATCTGTGCTACACTGGCCATCCGATCATTGAAAAGTGGTAGGATTCAAGCCGTAGATCTTTTTCGTATGGGCTGTCCGATCTTCGACACGTAGCTCTCTCCAGATCGTAGATCTGACCTGTCCAATTGTCGACACGTGGCTCTCTCTAGGCTGTAGATCTGGGTCATCTCTTATTCTCCACGTGGCACTCTCATGGCTATAGATCTGGGCCATCCAAAATTCGACACGTGGCATTCTAGCATAGATCTGCACTGTCCGATCATTGACATGTGGCCCTCTCTTGGCCGTATATCTGAGCCGTCCGATCGTTGACACGTTTCGCTCTCCTGGCCATAGATTTGGACCGATTGATTGTCGACATGTGTCCCTTTCGTGGCCGTAGATATTAAAGGTCCAATCTCCGACATGCGGCCTTCTCCTAGCCATTGATCTGGGCTATTTGATCCTCGAAACGTGGCACTCTTCTCGCCGTAGATATGGGTGGTCAGATCATTGACACGTGGTTTTCTCCTGGCCATATATCTGGGCCTTCATATTGATGACACATGGCACTCTCCTGGTCGTAGATCCTGGCCTTTCGATCGTCGACACATGGCCCATTTCTGGCCATAGGAACGTAGACATTCGATTATCAACATGTGGCCAATTTCTGGCCATAGAAATTAAGTCGTTCGAATGTCGACACGTGGATCATATCGGGCCATAGAAACTTAGCCGTTCGATCATTGACAGGTGGCTCATTTTTGGCCATATAAATTAGCTATTCGATCGTCGACAGGTGGCTCGTTCGATCGTCGAAAGGTGGCCATAGAAATTAGTCATTCGATCATTGACAGGTGGCTCCTTTGATCGTCGAGAGGTGGCCATAGAAATTAACCGTTGGCTTTCACCAGTAGCGGTAGCTGGAAGGCCTTGTAGGAAGGGGCTTTCGGAACGAATTCGTAATTGAACGATCTCCAGTTGCAGGTCGCGTCGGAGCATGGGGTGAAATAGAAGATAACTCTTGTCCCGTCATTCCATCCGCCAGTATGGATAAGTGTGACGTTGCTGGGGAGATCTGGTTGGAAGCGTACCATCGGTTGGCCGCAAAGTATGCGAAATGCCTGAGAAATTCATAAAGACGGGGCACCATTAAGAAATCGAACGCCAACGGAGACCGGCTTTGATTAAGAAATCCATAAATATCCCGCAAATTGTACGCGTTTTGCTGGTGTCTGTCTGAGTCGCCCACACCGCGTTTGTGAATTTTGTGCAGAGAGACAATAACATGACAGATTGGAACGATACTAAACTTGTGATATGATAAATCTGGTAGACCCCGAGGGATACCAACGGTACGCGTTCCATGTCAATATCATTGCAGATATAATTGAATTTCAATATCAGCCAGCCTATAAATCTCTTCTCTTCCCAAATATGAAAGCGAGTTTCTGTTGGTAAATGGAAATTTACTATTTAATATCATCTCTTTTGTCGACATCATTACACCATCGTTGATAAACTCTATCGAGAACAATTGCCATGTTTCGAGGTACTTACATTTTTCTAAGCTAGCCCGATAGTGGGCTTTAGGGCTTTATAGCCAATCACTCCCTTCCACCATCACTTAGAAGTTTTCTCTTCTGAGATAGAATTGTGCCACACACATGGAAATGAGTTATAATAAAAATTTCATTTTTATATGGAAAAGATAAAAGGATTATGTATTTAAAAATATTCAACCATGTTCAACACTTACTTGGTATGATGGTCATGTAATATGTATCAAACTACACTTGTACATCTAGGTGTAATATGGTGAAGTGGAGTTTGAGTTGTGGCATCTTTACAAGCCTTTGAAATAGTGGGAGGTGGTTCTCCTTGTACCATGAACCAAATTTTTTAAAATATTGAGTGCCACCTAGGTTCGACTCATAATTTTCGCAGGTCTAGTTGTGGACAATGTTAGAAGTTTGGTCTTCTTTATTGCAAATGCAAAGAGCGCTATAGCAATGAGCACGACACTCGACCAACTCCCCTGTTTGATAATGATAAGTTCAAAAATGTGACCTAGGCAATAAGACAATGACAGAAAGATCCTATTATTGATCATTGGGGCTTGAAATCTATTGAAAAATATCTTCAACCTAACACATGGATTGTACATGTTTCCCCCTGATGTGTATATTTATATTTTCTAGTTGGCCTTTATGTTTGTGTTTATGATGACAACGGTTGTGGTGGTGGTGCGTGGAGCATGGGTAGATATATTTTTTCTTATAGACTCTTAGGGCATGGCCATTATAGTGTTTTGTTTTATCCCTTAAGGTAGTTTATAGACTCTAGGTTCATGGAAATGGTTTTATGCCACTCATTTTTTTCTATTAAATTTCATCTACAGGTTGGGTGCATGAAGTTGGTTCCCATTTTTTCTACAATAGGGAACACACATCCATTGTAAATTTTAGGTGTGTGCTCCTATTTAAAAAGATTTGACCTTTGTTGAAGTTCCACATAGGTGTGTGCTACTATCTAATAATGTTTGGAATAAATACACAGTCTTGAGTGTTACCTCTCAAAACAAAAGAAATATTATTATCTATCCTTTAAAAGTGTGTGAAATATTTTTTCAAAAATTCATTAGATGAAATAACAAAACTTTTTCATAAAAGAAGAAACTAAACTTACCTTTAAAAGTGTGTGAAAATAATGATATATATTTGATGAAAAAATATAATGAAAGAAATGCCAATATTGCTTCAAAATAGTTTGAAGCACACAAAATGAAGTCTCTTATAAAACATCCACACTATAAGTCAAATTACATAATAGTCTACAACACATATGCACAAAAGATTTCTTCAATCATAAAATATTTGGCTTCTCAATTAATCGGTTTATCAAAAGTAGTTCTTTACAAAGTCATTCTTCAAAAACACTTTGTACTAAAAAACCCTCACTGCTTCTCAAATTCTAATATAAATACAATTATACAATTGGTTATAATAACCCACTAAAACTTAACCTTTAGGTGCACATGGGGTTTTCTCTCTAATTACTTCTTTATCATACTTCTCCCATTGATCAAAAATAATTTTACATGTATCATTATGAGAGAAAACATACAACCTATGTCGGGCCCTTAATGTTGGTAATTCTATATTGAACCTTTTAATATATTTCTCAACTTTACGGAATGTGCAATTGAGTTGAATACTCTTCTTAGCTTCTACAATTAGGAATTTTTGTAAATGTTCATTTTTAACATTTGATATACTTTGCACCTTAGACTTGTCTAGCTTCACTATATCCTCAATTTTCTGCAAAAAATTCTTTGTTGGATTGATTTGTAAACTGCCGTGGATATTCCACTGGAAAAGTTCGTCACAAAAGATCTAATAAAATAATGAAAATATTTACTATTAAGGTTAATTTCCTTTAGATCTTTAGAGTATTTAGTTTACTGAAAAAAATAGATAAAACGCAGAAAAATAGAGAACAATAAAACATATTCACACCATCCATAAATAAACACAAGATATGACCTGGGAAACCCAATATGGAAGAAAAGTCCATCTAGAAGGTGAGGTTGCTTTGTTCTCTTTTCTCTATTAAAGAAATTATGCAAGTACAAAGAAAGAGGCACTCTCTATGGAGTCTCCCTTGACCTGTGGTCTATATCGCTACTATAGAATCTATCCTCCTCTGTTATGCTCACAAAATACCACTCTCAGATGTTTTTCTCAGTTATGGAACAAGATACAATGCAAAAGAATGGAACCCCTTCTCCTCCTAGTGGCCTGATTGTTATAGCAAGATTTTCCCCACCATTGTTATCTTGCATAGAGGGCCTTTTTCCATTTCCCTATGCAGACTTGTCATCCCTTCTTGATGAATCCAGAGACAAAAATACACATTTTTCCACATATACGTGCCCTATATTCTATACAGCATGCATATATGCCGACTACTCCACTATAGCCCACATACATCGGAATTTGTGCCAAAAAATACAAAATGGAGTTGGGTTTCCATGTCACGACATGTGATCTCTGATCCTTGGCCTTCTACATATCGGAAACGTTCCAACTCGGCCCTTCAGATGCATTTTGAAGACTATAAAAGCACAATTCCAAGCTATGGAAAAGAAGAGAAAACATTCAACTTTGAGAGCAAAGTTACTCTGGAGAAATTACTTCATATTGAGTCAACATCCCTTTGTCCCTCAAGTCTGAACACAATATTCAACCCCCAATCTCTTTCCCTATTGTTGAGAGAACCTCATTGTCTCTCTCCTTTGAGCTTGTCGTTGGTGGAGGATCGAAGTGGTGGAGGTCTAGTTAGAAGGAACTTGGTTCCTTGGTTTTGAACCGTGCCGACACGGAAGTCTGTAATGTTGTCACTTCTACTGATCAATTATTAATAGAAATACTCCTTTCCCATCCTATTGGTATCGTGCAAATATATGATTATTATCCATGGGAATGTTTGTAATGTTTATTAATGGATTATGTTATCTAATGTGCTAACCCCTTTATACTATCACCATGTACTTGCTATGCTTGTTTGTTAATAACTTATTGTAGGTATAAATATTTGGGTCGAAGTGCTCAATGGTGGAACATCATCAAATGTTGGATCGAGGTAAGCCTCTTTCTTATCTTACACATTAGTTTATATAGCATACAATGGAATTGAGTTGATTTCTGTAGTCATACCTGTCTGGTGTGGTTTACCCTTGACCATATAGAGTTTTTCCCTCATAACAGTGATATTTAACCTATCCCGATAACCATCTAGGGATAGGTTTTTGACTTCCTGGACCCTCAATTGTGATACAATTTTGAACCTTCTAGAATATTCTTGAAACTACACACATGTCTAGCCCCATATGCATGAGTAATGGGGGATGATGTGGCATCCTCTCATACCCGGGTAGTCAACATGATAGGTAAACTTGTGAGAGACATAACTTTTGCATACGAGCTCTGATTGGAGAACGATTTGCATCATTGGAAAGACATCGATGTGTAAAATAGCGTCACTACGTCCAAGATTTGCTAGGAAATTTTTAACCCCAAAAAATGTCGTTTGATTCCTCAAAATGGCCCAGGAAGGTTTTGGACCCCAATTTTCCAAACTGGGACATGCCACTAAAATGGCCCTGCAAGCTAATTCCTCCATTTTTTTCCACTTTGAAAGGATCGAGATAGATGAAAACTAATTTAATGATGCAATATGGATTGTAATGTTATCGGACTAATCGGTAGGTGAAGACACTAACTGATCTCTCTAGATCCACCTGGATCTAGAACAAAATAGGACAGGACATGACTCTTTCCCTAAGTTTTGATTATTGAATTAACTAGGAAGAAGGAACGAATAACATACCTTATTATCACTTCCTAGGGTCTTTGCTGCTCCTTCTTTGCTCCAGCGCTCTCATGAAGTCCAGACCAATACAACACAAACCAACCAAAGTGAAGATAGCACAATATATTCAAAAGTTAACCTATGTGTATGATCAAGGAATTACACAATAAAGTGGAAATAACTTTATGGGAAAGGGACATGCCACTGTATCATATTAATGGAAAGTAAAGCTTACAATGTGAGCCTTGATGTTGCAAACTTCCTTTCGATGGCTCTTGGCTCCGACACACACACACTTGCTCAATCCTTGCATGAAGAAGATCAAATCCTCTTGATAGACTTGCTAGAGTCTCCAAGCTGTTGTTCAATGTTGAGTCCTTCATACCATTCTTTCACCAATTCTCCAATGAATCTTGCTTAACCTTTTCCATGAGAATTCCCTCAATATATAGGAGAGAATGAATTAGTTACTTGGATAAGAATGATCCCAAAATATCAAGGAATCCAGTACTAGGATAACCATTCAAATGCCAACCCATCCTTCTAAAAGATTCCCTTCTAGAAACATCGAGAATTCATCCTTTTCCATGCTTTAGGAAGAGTTCGCACCCTAGCAGTTCAACATAGTGTGAGAATTTTTCACCCTATCTTAAGGAAGCTTGTGAGAATGGGTTATTCTCACAGCCAAATGTACCAGCAGCCTGCGAACCTTCTTCAAAAATGAGTTTTCTGGAAAGAGATGAAAGTAACTTTTCTCAGGAGAAAGTTCTTATGAAGAGCCTGAGTACACCATCATCAATACATCATCATGGCGACCAAAATCATGGGTAACAAAATGCCCCCCAAAGTATGAGGTTGCAACCAGTGACAACCGAAAGACTTTGTAAGCTGCATGTGTGTGTCAGAAACCAAGAGCACACCTAATCGAAAACCTGTGAACAACCAAGCATTTGCAGAATACCATATATACCAATTCTGAGGTAGGCATTCCCATACTCAGATCATAGACTGATGAAATTATAGACATGGGTCATGGCCACCAATCATACACTGTGGATCCATGCCGTCAAAATATAGCATAGCCACCAGGAATACACTGTGGATCTATGCGAGAAATTTCAAATCAAGACGACATAGCCATGAGACATACAAAGTGGATCTATGTGTCACAAATTATACATACTCCATCGCAACCTGGACCAAAGAGATGATATCCAGGGTCTTCAATCTTGTCGCCCAAAGTATGAATCTAACCATGTGATTACATGTGTTGAAGTCGAACATGGCAGAAACCACTTGATCACTGATCATTGATGAAACTGTTAACAAGTGTGAGGGAAATCACCATTGATGTCAATGATTCCCAAGGTACCCTAGTACAATCCATTGAGTGTGAATAAATGAGTTGAAGTTGAACATCTGATGGAATCTTTCAATCAGGGGTCAACGATGTAAACCCACTATCGAAAGCGAGGAAACCTACCATTGAGGCATGCAAGCTCCAAAGTACCAAATAATTTCTAAGTCTTGATTCCGGATAATGAGCTGAAGTCGACGGAAAAAAACTCATCACATGAGGGCCTTGATGTATCCCCCATCAATGACACTAAATGAGTAACAGATTTTGAAGGTGAAATAGAGTATGATGTGAATTGGACTGGACACAGGGAAGGCCGACATGGAGAGAATGGATAACTGCAGATGGCCGACTCAATATAGGTTTCAGATGGACTTCTCTTGAACATATGAATGACACGACCAATGATTTGGCAGCATTGACTCAAAGACAACACAGGGAATGACCTTGTAATAAATCGAATGAGAGACAAATGGATTTCCCAAACCAGCTTCAAATGTAATGAATAGGGGGTGTCATGTTCAAGAGCGACACTTACTGCCAATCAATATGAAGATGAAAACATATCCCTTTCCCAAATTTTCCCCCACCATTTCTGGCGAGTACCTCTTTATTTTCACGCAAGCTTGAGGAGGATAACATATGCTTGTTGATGTAAGCTCATCCTTTGGATGAGTCCCTCGGAGTATGTTTAACGAACCCTAAGAAGGAGTGGTTCAGTCCCATCACAGGTCTGTCAATGTTTGTTTAACGAGTCCAGAGATAGAAAACTCGAAGTTTTTTCATGATTATAGAGTCTAGAAAAACACTTAAAAGAGAACTCTCTCAGTTCCTTTTTCATAAAATAGTCTAGATGAGACTGAAAAAGAGATAAATTATCACTCACCAGACGCTTACTTCAGATACTTTATCAAGCGTGAAAATAGCAAGGTCACTCGACTATCTTTTCATGTTTAGAGAGTCTGAAAAGAGCTTAAAGAGGACTCTAGGGGGGTTCCTTTTTCATATAACCTTGTTGAGCTCAAAAAAGTGATAAAAGTATGCTCAATTGCATTCTCATGTATTTACGAGCGCAAGAACGGACAAAGACCAGGCTTGAGGTTTTTATATAAAAACCATAAAAAACATTTAAAAACATGCGATGACAAAGAAAAATATGTCCGCATCCCTATATTTGACCATCAAAGTTGTTACGCCTGCAAAAGTTACACTCAAAATGACATTAGGGATTAGGGTTTAATAGATATAAAATCATAAAAAACCAAATGACATAGTAAAAGTAAATAAAAAGGAGTAAATACTCTTTTTACCACATCATTTTTACCTTTCCACTATTTGAGCTCCAAAAACCCCTCTTTTACCCTCAGAGTTCGGTGTCATATTGCGGGAGCTACGATCGTCCATTCAGTGAGCCATCAACAACAATGAGGTAGGCTCTTTTTCCTTAACATTTTCATGGTTTAAATTTGCAATTCCATTGGTTAAAAAGTCATTTTTTATTTGATTTTCCAAGCCCTAAATGCGTGCTTCCATTCTCGTAGGCAGGCTACACGGGACCTGCGAGAATGGGTGATTCTCGCAGGTGACCCATGGGCAGCCTGCGAGGTTCTCGCACTATGCACACAGGGAACATGCAACAACTATAAAGCTCAATTATTATTTTTTTAAATTTAGCCAATGAAAGAGAATGAATTCATGAAAAAAGTTGCTAATCTTCTTATTGTGTCTCTTATGCAGATAATTGGCCATCAAAATGGTGCTTGAATGGCACGAAAGGGAGCATGAAGAAGACAATGCAATGGCCAAAAATGATCCACCTACTATAGCTTCTTTGAGAGACTGTGGAATCCTAAAGTACTTTCGTATCCCCAGCATGAGGGCCCAAGTCAGGTTGTTAGATTACCTGGTGTGTATGTGGGACCCTGATCAGCAGGTATTTCATGTGGGGGTCCACACACTGTCTTTAGACATTGAGGACATTTAATTTTTGACTGGATTGTCACGACGGGGGTACTATGTGAGCCTGAATGGTAGCAGAGGTGGTGGGCTACAGATGAGTGAGTATTGTCGTTTACACTCCGCTCCCGAGGCTGAGAGAAAGAAAGGAAAAGTAGCAATTTGGGGGGTACGATATTTGACCCTCCGTACTATCCTATTCACCATAGCTCGGATGGCTGGGAGTTCTACTCCTCACATGGCATTACAGAGTTACTTCCAGTATGCTATTGAGTGTACTGAGCCTCGAGTGTTCAACTGGGCAGATGTTGTGCTTCGTAGTATAAAAAAGCAGTTGACCAAATGCTGACGAGGTGACTTGAAGCAATTCAGGTACGGATCTTTGTTGGTGTCCTTCTTCCTGGAGAGGGTCCCATTACTGAGGTTGCAGATTGAGTGGAATATACTAGCTCGCATGGATCTAAGGATACTGAGATGGTGTCGACTCATGGCCCGACACGTAGCAGGACCGATCATCAAGTATGATGATACTTTTTTTTACTGGCTTCAACCACAACTATTGATGGTTGATGACTACGCTTATGCCGGGTTGGATTTCTGAGGAGATACGGACTTGATACTGCCAGAGGATGCTCAGTGGGGGGACCTTGGTAAGAAGTACACACATTTTCCTTTTTAAATGTTTTTGTGAATTTTTATCATATTCAAATGTTTTTGTTTTATATGCTTGGCCAAAGACTAATACAAAATCATTTGTTGATAACATAGATGTTGGACCTTACAGACCTCCTAGCACTTCTCCCATTCAACGGCGAGGAGAGGTAGCGGCAATGTCACAATATGTTGAGGATTATCAAGTGGTGGAACATAATCTAGAGGGCCTGACTGCAGACATTCCAGACATGACTCTGGAAGAGGTTCCACAACGCGATCAGTGTCATACTGTAGGAGTATTAGCATCCATGAGTTGAATGCTCCGTAGGGTTGCTCGGGCAGTCATGTGTTACCATGAACGTCATCCATGATGTCACTTTGTAGAAGCTATGAGCTTCATATTTTGACATTTTGGTCTTCGGACAAACTTTTTGTAAAAAACTCTTTTGATCATTATATATACAAACGACTTCTACCAGTTTACTTTATATTGTGAAAATTTTGATGTGATTGATTTATAAATGATTCATATGTCTGTCCAATACATAATTAGCCAATGCATATGTTTTCTAGGAATATGTTGATATTCAATGTGATCAAAATAACATTCCAATAGGCGAATTCGCAAATACACTCGTAACAAAGTAGGACTTCGGATAGAGTAGACATTACTTAACTGTAGTACTACAAGCTGCGAATCAAGTTGCACAACCAAATGACAAATTCCATACGAGATAGTATCAACCAATAATTCAATAACGACGCTATACTCTGCAATATTGTTGGTCGCACGACCGAGGTACACACCTCGTAAGGAGACAAGTTCGTTTGTAGGGGTGTAAATTGCCCATGCAGCGGAAGCAAGGTTCTGAGTACTATGGCTAGTGCTATCAGCGAAGCCAATATAGGGTAGCGAAGACTCGGACATTTGGAAATCAAACACAACGCCACATAAGGGCAGAGACTAGATAACGACAAAAAGTAAACTATAGTAACACACAAAGAGTATGATACAATACAAATACAAGTACTTGTGCACAGATGATTTTATGCATAGTACTTCTTCAAGTACAACCCATTCCTGGGTTCACTCAAAGGGATACCATCATAATCTTCTCCTTTTTCTAAAACTCGTCGAACGATATAAGGACCTCGCCACATGGGTTCAAATTTCCCAGCTCCTAGAATATCTTGATCTTGTTCATAGAGGAGAACAAGATCACCTTCGGAGAAAATGCGAGGCTTGACATGCTTGTCGTATTGGGCCTTGACACGTTTCTTCTGGGATTCTATTACTAGGGTGGCATCACGTCGAGTTTCATCTAATCGCATTAGATACAATAGATGTTCTTCTTCGGCAGAAGTGTTGGGTAGGATTTCAACAGCTAGTTTTAAAGAGGGCATCTCACATTCGATAGGGAGAATGGATTCCACACCATAGACTAACCGAAAAGGTGTAAACCCAATAGCGGACTTGACAGATGTCCGGTACGCCCACAATGCCAAAAACAACATTGTGTGCCAACTTGTTTTATGAATCCCTATCATTCGTCAAAATATAGTTATGAGAACTTTGTTAATCGCTTCGACCTGGCTGTTAGCTTGTGGATAATAGGGCCTTGAGTTATCACGGCAAAGACCCAACTTTTCAGTAAGTTCAGACATCATAAAATTCCTAAAGTGGCTACCGTGATCGGTGACGATAGCTTGAGGGACACCAAAATGAGCTATGATGTGATTAAAAAGAAACAATGCTGCGGTCTTTCCAGTATTGTCGAATGTCAGCATCGCCTCGGCCCATTTCGTAAAGTAATCAACGGCTACAATGATGCAGCCATGCCCCTCAACTGAGTGAGGGTGACATGTCATAAAATCGATGCCCCATTTCGCAAAGGGACCAAATGAGACCACAGGGTGAATAGGAGCAGGATGTGACCGAATCTTCTGATTGTAGGTCTGGCAGGCATGGCATTTCTGAATGGCAATAATGCAGTCGTTAAACAAAGAAGGCCAAAAATACCTGACGCATAAGATCTTCTGGGCAGTAGCATACCCAGACATATGACCACCACATGCACCAGAATGGCAGTCATTCAGAGCTTTCTCAGCTTCGTTGAACATTAGACAACGTCGAAAAACAGAGTCAATCCCCCGACGATAAAGAGTATCCTCGAGGATAATGTATTGATGAGCTTGATAGCGTATTCGACGTCATTTAGTACTGGAAAAAGTAGGTTGGAAACTCTGGGTTTGGAGATATATAATGATATCCCCATACCAAAGATCATCAGTGCTAATAAGGAAAAAAGATTCATCAGGTAATAAATCTGTTGCTACATTTTCTGTTGCAGAATGGGGAAAATCGCATATCAACTTAGCAAAAACTAAAGACTTCTTAGACTTGGCGCGTTCAAATTCCAAGTCAAACTCCTGGAGTATCACAATCCATTTGGAGTATTTTCCCCCTAGCAATTGACGTGTCAAAATGTGTTGCATAGGGTTGCAATGAGAAATCATCGTAGTTTTGCGTGAGAGGATATAGTGTCGAAAGCGTTGAATGGATTGAATAGCAGCCAAGGCCAGTTTCTCAACATGTTGATACTTGATTTCAGTCGGCATGAGACTTTGACTCAAGTAGTAAATAACATGTTCGTCGTGAGCATCATCCTCTTGGATGAGAACCATGCCAATGGTATACTCCGAGGCAACAAGATAAAGGAAATAATCGTGACTGTAATCGGGGGGGAAAGAGAAGTGGAGCTTGCATTAGGGACAAATTCAAAGTTTCAAAAGCATTGTTGGCAATGGTATCCCAGATGAACTCAGAATCCTTCTTTAATAACCGCGTAAATCCACGAGTGATCTCGGCGTAATTTGGGATAAAATGACAAAGAAAGTTTGCTTTCCCCTGCAAACTTTGCAACTGGCGAAGTGTGGAAGGAGGAGGGAGATTAAGGATTGCCTCAACCTTCAAAGGATCCACCCAAATCCCTTGATGCGAAATGATAAAACCTAGAAGACGACCAGATTCTACACAAAAAACACACTTATGAGGATTTAAACGTATACGGTAGAACCGACATTGAATGAAAATGGCCCGGAGGTGGGTTGGGTGATCGAATCTGCGCATAGAATGAATGGGTAAATCGTCCAAATAGGGTTGAACAATATGCTTGATATCATGAAAAGCATAAGACATAGCGCGTTGAAAAGTGGCGCCAGCGTTCTTGAGACCAAAAGGAAGTTTTCGGTAAGAAAAAGTACCCCAAGGACAAATAAAAGTAGTCTTATGTTGATCCTCGGGAACGATGTTAATTTGATTATAGCCTGAAAAACCATCCATGAGAGAGAAGATTTCACTTCTGGCATAGTCATCAACAATCTCATCGACAAAAGGGGTAGGAAAGTTGTCTTTTGGACAAGCTTTATTGATATCCCTATAATCAACACACACATGAAGCGTACCTTGTTTCTTGTCAATCGGGACAAGATTGGAAACCCAGTCTGTGAGAGCCATCGGATAAATAAAGCTGACTTTTAGAATTTTCTCGACTTTAAGCTTTATAGCAGTCGCTTTACGTGGGTGAACTAGACAAAGGCGTTTCCGGACGGGTTTAGCATCAAGATATGTCTTAATCTCATGTATTACAATTTCAGGGTCGATACCCGACATTTCTTTGTAGCTCCAGGCGAATATGTCATGAAACTATTTGAACAGGGACGTATAGGTGACTATTTCATCAGGGGAACACGAAGCTCCAATATGGACATTTTTGACAATTCCAGGTTTGATGGATATGTCAATGGGAATCGTGGGTGAGATATTACTTAAGTTCCCTTCAGCAAACACATCGTGTGTAAACTCGGGAATGGTCGAGATGACGACAACGGTCGACGGGGTCGAAATCCATTGATAGTTCTCAAGAGTATGTTGCTCTATAAATATAATGGAATGATGATGCCCATCGTCCTAAGGGGTGTCCCCCATGACGGACATGATCATCTCATCAGTGGGAAAAATAACACGAAAAGGATCGGGAGACAACTCATCAAGAGAGGGGGTAGAAGGTGTTGCCGATTGAATGGCCTGATAGGCAGATTCAACTGGACTTAACGACATTACGTCGCTGAAACGAATATGATCTCCAAGGTCAGGGACTATCCAAGGGTCGTGAGATGCAGGAAGTTCATTAGGCAAAGTGGATATCATGTTGATAGAAGAAAAAGACAAGCGTGGAACATCGGGCGGTGGAATGGGGAAAGTACCCATTAACGAGGAGTCCTTTAGAAAGCATATGTCGACGTTCTCATAACTCAGTGGGGTTTTAGAAATAAACGGTACGTTGCCAGTACGGGTATCAGAATTGAAGAAGGCAAGTTGATTGACGGTAACAACCTTTCCTTGATGAGGGAAACGTACTACACTAAAAAGTGTCGACACAACAGCATGCATGGAATCGATCCAGCTGCGGCCAAGCAGAAGATTATAATCAAGGGGAGCATCAAAGACCTCCACTTCGACTTGGACCATCTTACCTTCTAAGATGATGGGCAACGAAGGAAGAACACCGTAGAGATTAAAACCAGATCCATTGAAGGCTTTAAGAGTGTTTTGTGATTCATTCAAAGAAGGAGAGCCAATGGATTTTCAGCAAGCAAAAGACATGACACACATCGAGGCACCTTCATCAATAATGGTTTGACAAATGTTCTTGTCAAGGACAACAAATTGGATCTGTAACGTGATTTGAGGGGGTAACCTTGGAATGTGATCGTCCAAGTCAAAGACTATTAAATTTGTATCCATCAGGTCAATTCCACCGATAGCTTTCAACAGTGCCTTTCGTTGTGCGGACAAGTTTGAAGGACTTCAGGGGCTAACATCACAGACGGTGCTTGGGCCAGATCTTCAACAATGTTGTAGTTCTAGGCTGCATGAGCATGAGGATTGAAAGCCAATTTCCGAACGACACCCTTTGGGGGGGGGGTCGCAGAACTGTGTCGAGGCTCAGTCATTCGAGATGAAGAGGACCGTTAGTAGGTGGAGTTGTGGGAGAGGGTTGATCTCAAAAATCACAGGTGAACCTAGACCAAAAAGGTCTCGACAAAAAACACTTGTAGACCAAAAAGGATCTTGGCCTTCTATACCGGGAAAGGGTCCAGTCGGAGATCCGGAATACACAACAATTAAGTCTCCAGAAGAGTTTGCTCGCATAAAACGTCTCTCAGATTCTTGGTGAAGTTGAAAGTCCTCTTGAGTATTTGTAATTCGAAAACGTTCTAGAGAGTTATTTTGTTCCACTTGTGGTGTGGTGATGACTGTGGCTTCACTTTTCCGAGGAGAGCCCTCAGGTGTACTTGTAGGCAAGGGTTGAGAACCATCCAGATGTTCTGGAGATAAACCCTGCATTCTACATGAACGACATGGAGGAGCTATTGTAAATGAGTGACAAACTTCATGAAGAAAATCCTATGGTCAACTTTGAGAAACAAACAACACGCGCTAGTAAACAAAATCTAAGAAGCAACACCAAGCAAACAAGACCTTCTAATTTCGAAGCCACTAGTTGGTGATGAAATCCAATGTCGCAACAATGAGACTAGAAGGGGCAGGGCTAGGGTGGAAAAGTTATGCCGACGACCTTCTTAACGGACTTACACCCTAGTGCAAGCTCCCACACATAATCATGGGTATACCCTCCAAGGAGCTCGAGTGAGTTTGGTCAACGTCAATTCTAGGTACCGTGAAGACTTTCCCCTCCACAGTCACCTCGGGTAAAAACCTAGAGATATAGGCCACTAAGGTCACCACCAACAACAATAAAGCCTGAGGGGACAGTCGACAGTTCGATCCACACGCAAGGGTAGGGTATCTAGCCCGAAATCAACTCAAAAGGCTTCCACTCATCATTGTGGGTATACCTCCGAGTGATCCCCATAATACGTGCAATCTCTACACTGATATCAACAAAGCAGGGTGAGTAACTCTGCCAATATCAATGCAACCTCGTGCTTGACCCTTGTGTGAGAAGGGCTTCCCAGGACAGGATGTTGCAAATGGAATTTAACACTCTCTAACACAAGATGCTATTGTGTGTCTTGTGCTTTTGGAGAGTGTATCTCTCTTCCTACTCCAAAGCGCTAGCCTAGCTAAATGTTGGTGTAATAGAGCCCTA
The DNA here is from genome assembly GCA_009831015.1 of Picea engelmannii. Taxonomy (NCBI): domain Eukaryota; kingdom Viridiplantae; phylum Streptophyta; class Pinopsida; order Pinales; family Pinaceae; genus Picea; species Picea engelmannii. Next base: position 50,698 of record ML803737.1, read on the forward strand.
GAAAAGAGTTACTAGATAAATTTTATGATTACGCAGTGTTATTAAGAGTTGTTGTTTACTCAAAGGAAACGGAAGTGAAACTTATGTTGTATGACTCTGACCCAACAATGCAAGGATGAGAATGAAATGGATCACTTTTCGTTCAATCAATCCTATGTATGGGAGAGAGAGAAAGTTTTCCAGATCAACATTGAACTACAATGCAAAATTTCCTTTAAAATGCAAATGCAACAAATCATGCATCAACTGACAATTCTCTATTGTGTCTTTTTCAATAATTTCAATAATTTGATTTTCAATGTTTTTGAAGACAAAAAATAATTTTTTGAAAGAAAAAATTTTGTTCACTTTTCAAAAAGGACCCACACTATAACAACGAGAGTACAGAAAATCAAAATCCAAATGAACAAGCAATGATAAAAAACCCAATCCACTCTTTCAATGAAAACGAAAATAATGAGCAAACCAATATAGTCTTTTCAATCGCATAAGAAAAATGATTTTTCAAACAAAGAAAATGATAAAGACCAATAAAACTCAACTTTTCTACCAATCACTGATCCTTAACTAATCAAATACACTCAGATTTAGAAATCAGAGAGTATGGTTTTGCTAAGAAAAGTCAAGAAAAGAAAGTCAAGACAAAAGTGACAAGAAAAGCCTTGAAATCCTAAGACTATTCATGCACGCAAACGAAGACAAGAAAGAAATCAATCAATGGTCCAAGAAACTCTTATGAGGCATCTAAACTGATTTGGGCAGTTAAAAATGCCAAAACTCAAATCCAAATTTTTGAAAACAGGAGTTCACAGGCTAGTAGTATTACACAGTGTGAGAATCACTGATTCTCGCAGGTGACCCTTGAGCAGGGTGCGAGAACCTCGCACTAAAACCTAAAGGCAGAGTACGAACCCTACCAATTCTCGCAGGCTGCAATGAAGTGCAGTGCGAGAATATCTGAACATAATCAAAATTTTGGAAAATGAAGAAAAATTTAAAAAGGCCTGTGAACCTTCTTCAAAAATGAGTTTTCTGGAAAGAGATGAAAGTAACTTTTCTCAGGAGAAAGTTCTTATGAAGAGCCTGAGTACACCATCATCAATACATCATCATGACGACCAAAATCATGGGTAACATGTACCTCTCCATTTGGGGGGGATTTTGGTCCCCAAAATATTTATTGAATGAGGTGAGGAAATTTTTCCTCTACCTTCTCCTTGGAGTACCATTTTGCTTTACCTAGAAGTTGTCATTTCAACCCAATCTACCAAAGGTCATGCTGCCTTTGTCTTGTAGTTATGGACCGCTTCTACAAAAGCGTGTCTTCTTCCAACTCTGCATGAGCATCTGGTGCTAAATCCTCTATGCAAGGTAGGACCTGCTCCTCCTCTTGATCCAACATGGAGTTCTCATAGAGTTTGAGATTCTCCACATTCACTACTGAGTAAATGCGCATGTATGGGGGTATACTGAGTCTATAGGTATTATCTCCCACATTTTTCAATATTCCAAAAGGAATATACCATAGAGCCTTGATATTCTTACTAAGACCCCATTGTCTTTCCTTATTCAGCTGTGACCATACTTTGTCTCTCACTTTAAATGTTTTGAACTCTATTATGTGTTGGTCATGTCTAGCCTTGTACTTTTCATATGAATTATTCAGTGTCTCTTGTACTTGTAGATGGATCTGTCTGATCTTCTCAACAATTTTTCCTTCCTTTAGTGCATCTCCTATGAGGTTCTCCCTCACTCCTCCTTTTTTTACATATACAACATCTAAGGGTGAAGGTGGAAAATATCCAAAGCATGTTTCAAAAGGGGACTTACCAGTAGAAGTGTGGACTACTTTGTTATAAGAGTGTTGTATATAGATCAAATCTTCATACCGGGTCTTTGGATGCTTCTAATTGTTACCCCTCAAAATTTGCACCAAATTCCTGTTGACTACTTATGTCTACCCATCTATCTATGGATGGAATGTTATATACCTCTTCAACTTAGTGTCCATATTCTCCCACAACGTAGTCCAAAATGCACTGGGAAATATGGTATCCCTATCTGAGATGATGCTCCTTGGTATCCCAAAGTGCACCCAGACCTGTTCAAAGAACTTATTTGTTGATTCTTGTCCAGTGATGGTGTTTTTACAAGGCACAGAAATGCACATTTTGATGAACCTATTAACTACCACAAATACATAGTCATGACCCTTCCTGGTTTTTGGTAAACCTCCCAAAAAATCCTTGGAAATGCTTTCCCAAGGTTAAGTGGGTACAGGTAAGGGATGGTATAGACCTTGCTTCCTGTTGTAAATGAATTTTTGACCAAATGATTTTTTTGTAAAATCCCCATCCACTTGTAATGCCTAGTTTGTTGTAGCTTACTTTGGTCATGCAAATACTTTAGTGGTTGGTGATTTGTGTGGATGATGGCATCCTTTCCCATCAGATAGTGCTTCTACTTTTTGAAATATTGTACCAAGGTATAGAGATCCTTGTAATAGTTAGGGTAGTTGAGAACCGCCCCATGAAATACTTCAGAATGATAGCCGACATGCCTTCCTCCTTGCATTAGTACTTCTCCCATGGCATACCCACTTGCATCTGTCTCCACTTCAAAAGGATTTTGTAAATTTGGTAGCACGAGCATTGGTGCTTGAGTGATCTTTATTTTAAGCTCATCAAAAGAATTATGTTGTTTCTTTCCCCACATGAAACTCTTACCACTAGTTATTATGGTGTGGAGTGGTGTAGCTATCACTGAAAATGAAGCTATGAACTTCCACAAGTTTTGTGTTGCCCCAAAAAAACTCCTAACTTTAGTGACATTTGTGGGAATTGGCCATTTCGTGATGGCCTCGATATTTGTGGGATCTATATTGAGGTCCCCTCCACCGATCACATACCCCAAATACACCAAACACTGTTGAGAAAAATTGTATTTATTGAGATTTGCTAGTAGCTAGTGCTTTTTCAAAGTCTCTAACACCTACATAAGATGTGACATATGCCCTTCCCAGGTAGCACTATAAACCAACATATAATCCAAATAGACAATAACAATTGAATCTAGATAAGGGTGTAAAACACCATTCGTTAGTATCATAAATGTAGCTGGTGCATTGCATAAACCAAATGAAATAACCAACCACTCATACAAGCCTTTCCTTGTATTGAAGATAATCTTCCAAGTATCTTCTTCTTTGACTTGTACCTGGTGATATCCTGATTTCAAATCCAACTTAGTGAAGTACTTGTCATGATGCAATTGTTCCAATAGATCATCAATCCTTGGCAAGGGGTATTGATTCTTCAGTGTAATCTTGTTCAATGCCCTGTAATCGATACACATTCTCCAAGTCCCATCCTTCTTGGGCACAATTATTATGGGTGACCCACAAGGTGAGGTACTTGGTCGAATTACACCCTGCTCTAACAACTGTTGCAATTGCTTCTTTATTTCATTCACTTCCATAATGAACTATCTATACAACTCAATATTTGGCAATGGGGAGTCTCGAAACAATAGTATTTTTTGGTCCACTTCCCTCTTAGGTGGTATCCCTTTAGGCTCCTGGAACACTCCTCTGTATTTCTGTAGAAACTCCTCCAACTGTTTTTTTTTCTCTTTAGTACACCCCTCCAGGGATGCCTTCACTCTCATTGACTCATCATCAAACTAATTTTCTCTTAAGAAAAGTAAAACATATTTTTTACTGGAACTAATAAACTTCTTGGTTTGATTGGAAATTACCAGAGAGATATTTGAATTCCCTTTATGCACATTGATGATGTAGGACTTTTGTTGGACACAAACCTAGTCAGGAGAAAGGCTATTTTTTGGAAGAGAAACATGAGAGGAGGAAAGGACAACTAGAAGGAAAAGAAGCATGTGTAAGGGAAGAAGGCGAGGCACACATGCAAGGAAGACCTAATGATGTTAGGGTTAGGGTTTTTGTAATGTATTGTAATGGCTAATGAGCCAAGAATATAAATAGGTAGTACTTAGAGGAAGAAGGGGAAGATCAGGGAAGAGAGAGAGAGAGAGGATGAGAGTAGAGAAAGGATGGCAGAGAGTTCTAAGAACTGTACTACTCAGTAAGATGATGAGCTAGGGAAGCAGTGAGTAACTCAATACTAAGGGTTAGATCACAGGATGAGGAGCCTGGTGCGATCTAGTCAACCTCACAGGGATCGAGGATCCTGTTTAAGAGAGTAAGATCTAACATTGCAAACATGCACGACGTAACATATTATTGAACCATAATAAATATATTGAGAGAAAGATATTCTTGGATGTAGCCCAAGAGGGGGTGAACCATGGTAACACCTGTGTTATGTGAATAAATGTATGTGTCTTTATTGTTGTTAAATGGTGAATGTTAGATGAGTGAATTAAATATTTAGATCTGGTATTCCACATGCATGAATATAATGATTGCTATAATTAGATGTTAGATTGAATGAATAAAGATTAAAAGGCACAAACACATATCTCCACTCATTCCCAGGTTGAAAAAAACTGAGTATTGCAGCCAACCATAGATCTATCTCGAGTGAGACTGCGTAATACACCCTGTGTACTGCATTTCCTTCTGGTCTACCAGAGGGGCCGACAATTTTAGAGGGATTTTGTTGGGAGCTTATCAAATATGAAACATGGTCAATATATGATAGTAAGGTAGGATCATAATAACCAATAAAGAATCCTAGGTAGAAAAGTAGATAAAACCAACAAAAGGTTATGTTGTCGGTTGGTTAGAACATGATGGGATTGAGTGTATGAGATTTGCGGAGGACATGTCAAAATATTGACAGACCAGATGGAAAGACGTTGAGAGAATGATAATATAAAAGGGATGTTGAGACTATGGAATCCAACAAAGGAAGAGCTAGAGATCTGGTTGAAAACAAAGGAGCTGGAGTTTGTGCAGAAAGATAACATAAACCTGAAGTTGACACCATAGAAATATATGGACAAGTACATATTCAACGACTTGCATGAAGTATTTTTCTGTGATTTCCCACATCTACTATAGGAGTGGATAAAAAGGTTGAAAGACAACCATCCCACAAACTAGATCATATAACTAGAGTGGAATCATGTAGAGATCACACAGTTAAAACGAGTTGATAATAAGTTTACATGGGTAGTAGATTTCTAGTTAGACAACATTGTTGCAGGATTTATCACAGAATTTGCAGTACATATAGTGAAGTCTTACAATACGAAAAAAAAAAAGTTCTTGAAGGTACCTCAAGGTAGGTACATCATATCATTATATACTTCTATTAAGATATTACTATATAACAAAGGTGTAATGACAATGGAGTCAGACAAATAAACTTCCCTACGTGCATGGGGGAAGGGGGGAAGTAGTGATAGGAGAAGGAGAAATGGGAGGAGAAAGGGATACAGGAAATAAGGAGGAGGCCTTGGACCCAATTACGATGGATGAAGAACAGATCAAGTAGATCATGGAAACAACTGGAAGAATGCGCAGTGGAGTACCCTACCAATATAATATCAACACCAAGAAGAGAGTCGTAGCCATGAGGGAGGGCTTGGCAAGTCATGAAGAAGAGGTAGAGGATCTCCGGGCTGTGGAGAGGATTGAGGAAATCCTGTGCACAACATATGAGAGGAAGATGAGAGTTCTAAGAGAGGGAATAGAAGGAAAAACTCCTATCCATATCAATGTCATTGTGCAACCCATAAACCCATGTGCGACTAATACACCAAGAAGAACACCACCATTTAGACAACTGAATTTTGGAAGAAGGAAGACAACAAGAAGTACATCTACACAAGGAACAACAACTGGGGGATCCAGTTTAGGAATAATTGTTCAAGTATCTACACCATGCAGAGGTAGTAGTTCAACATTTAGGATGGAAGGACATGATCACACCATTAGGTTACCAAAGTTCAAAGGAGAGGCATCGAAGGACCTTGAGAAACATTTTTTCATTTGTGAAAAGATTTGGGAAGCGAAACAGATCACAGATGAGGATACTAAACTTGCACAGTTAGCTATCACGCTAAGAGATCATGAACTATATTTGTACACGAGTTTAGCTACAAAAAGTCCACCAGGGACGGCCAGAACGATTGGAGATATCAAAAAGCTATTGTTAAATGAATTCCAGAAGCCTAGTTCAAAGGATCAATACATGAATGCGATGATAGGGATTATACAGAAACCAGGAGAATCTGTATAGGAGATTGACTAGAGATTCAAACGATTGAAGGGAAAGCTAAAGTATGTCATGACAGATATGCAGCATGGGCATATGTTCATCAATTCACTGCTACCACACTTGAAATACCCTTTGCGACAACATAAGTTTCAGACAAAGGAAGAGGCTTTATAGGAATCCCTACAACTGGAAGAGAACCAATATCAGAAGATAGATCCAATCATAGAGGAGTTGAAGGAGGATCTGAAGAACTTAACATTCCAGCTAAACCAGAACAAAGGTAAGGACAAAAGATAAGTCGTTTGGTGTACCACATGTAGGACATAAGGACACCATAAGAAAAAATGTCCAACATTCGTGTGGTACATGGAAGCAGGAATGCCAAACCCGTTGTCAACAGGAGCACTATGGTATGAGATCTGTAAGAAACATGGGCATGATCCATATCACTACCCAATGATGCAAAAGTGCCAGGCAGTACCTAAGAGTTCATATTGAAACTTTTGCAAGTCAGTAGGCCATGATGACAAATATTGCAGTACCATGGAACTCATGAGGGAAAGAACATCAAATGCTTACAGGGTGCAAGCAGAAATGATGATTGGGCAAGTTGCACCATAGTTTAACCAAGTACCAGCCCCATATAACACTACGCAATAACAGTATGACACTTCACAACAACAATATAACATTGCAAAACCCCAATACAATACCGTGCAACCACACTATAATCCTGTGCAGTATAACTAGGTGCCTCAGTATAATGCACCACGAGGAGATCAAGCTGTTAAGCCCTAATGTTGGCTCATTACCCCTTAATTGGGGCATATTAGATTAGTAATGCTATTTTATTTATGTCGGCTTTAGACCATTAGTTGTAATTTAGATTAGTAATGTTATTTTAATTATGTCGGCTTTAGGCCATTA
>ML803737.1:63842-83253 GCA_009831015.1 Picea engelmannii
GCTATAAATCTCTTCCATATCAAACTTAAAAATGAGCTTGGACGGTTTAAAGGTCATAATCCTCCCAAATATGAAAGCGAGTTTCTGTTGGTAAATGGAAATTTACTATTTAATATCATATCTTTTGTTGACATCATTACACCATCGTTGATAAACTCTATCGAGAACAATTACCATTGTATTCTAATTTTTTTTACATGATAGACTCTATCGATCACAAGTATTGGTGTATTCTAAACTTTTTTATTTTATTTTTTTGGGGGATATTCATCATTAAAATTTAAATCACAAAACCCAAAAAGACAAAAAGATAAAAATCAAGTAAAACCTAGATCACAAAACATGTTTACGTGCTTGGTTTACCAAAAAAAAAAATGCGATTTCCAAAAAAATGTGATTGAGATTTATGGATTCACCCTGATACAACATGTGAAAGAACGTCTTCCAAATGATTTGTTTTTTAAATTCAACTTGCAACATTTGTTTCAAGGTACTTACATTTTTTTAATCTAGCCCGATAGTGGGCTTTAGGGATTTATAGCCGATCACTCCCTTCCACCATCACTTAGAAGTTTTATCTTCATGTACATAGAATCCCTCAAGTCCTTAAGTGCCACACACATGGAAATTAGTTATAATAGAAATTTCGTTTTTATATGGAAAAGATAAAAATATTATGTATTTAAAAATATTCAACCATGTTGCACACTTACTTGGTATGATGGTCATGTAATAGGTATCAAAATACACTTGTACATCTAGGTGTAATATGGTGAAGTGGAGTTTGAGTTGTGGCATCTTCACAAGCCTTTGAAATAGTGGGAGGTGGTTCTCCTTGTACCATGAACCGAGTTTCTTAAAATATTTAGTGCCACCTTGGTTCGACTCATAATTTTCGCAGGTCTAGCAGTGGACAATGTTAGAAGTTTGGTTTTCTTTATTGCAAATGCAAAGAGCGCTATAGCAACGAGCACGACACTTGACCAACTCCCCTACTTGATAATGATAAGTTCCCTCAACTTGAACTAGCCATTTCCATGAAAATGTGACTTGGGCAATAAGACAATGATAGAAAGATCATATTATTGATCATTGGGGCTTGAAATCTATTGACAAATATCTTCAACCTGACACATGGATTGTACATGTTGCCCCCTGATGTGTATATTTATATTGTCTAGTTGGCCTTTATGTTTGTTTTTATGATGACGACGGTGGTGGCGGTGGTGCTTGGGGCATCGGTAGATATATTTTTTCTTATAGAATCTTAGGGCATGGCCATTTTAGTGTTTTGTTTTATCCCTTAAGGTAGTTTATAGACTCTAGTTTCATGGCAATGATTTTATGCCACTCATTTTTTTCTATTAAATTCCATCTACAGGTTGGGTGCATGAAGTTGGTTCCCAATTTTTCTACAATATGGAACACACATCCATTGTAAATTTTAGGTGTGTGCTCCTATTTAAAATGATTTGACCATTGTTGAAGTTCCACATAGGTATGTGCTACTATCTAATAATGTTTGAAATAAATACATAGTCTTGAGTGTTACCTCTCAAAACAAAAGAAATATTATTATCTATCCTTTAAAAGTGTGTGAAATAGTCTTTCAAAAATTCATTAGATGAAATAACAAAAAAAATTCATAAAAGAAGAAACTAAACTTACCTTTAAAAGTGTGTGAAATAGTCTTTCAAAAATTTATTAGATGAAATAAAAAAAAAATCATAAAAGAAGAAACTAACCTTAAAAACAAAGAATAAATTACTATAAAATAAATGATATATATTTGATGAAAAAATAGAATGAAAGAAATGCCAATATTGCTTCAAAATAGTCTGAAGCACACAAAATGAAGTCTCTTATAAAACATCCACACTATAAGTCAAATTGCATAATAGTCTACAACACACATGCATGAAAGATTTCTTCAATCATAAAATATTTGGCTTCTCAATTAATCGGTTTATCAAAAGTAGTTCTTTACAAAGTCATTCATAAAAAAACACTTTGTACTAAAAAACCCTCACTGCTTCTCAAATCCTAATATAAATACAATTATACAATTGGTTATAGTAACCCACTAAAACTTAACCTTTAGGTGCACATGGGGTTTTCTCCCTAACTACTTCTTTATCATACTTCTCCCATTGATAAAAAATAATTTCACATATATCATTATGAGAGAAAACCTAAAGCTATGTGGGGCCCTTAATGTTGGTAATTCTCTATTGAACCTTTTAATATATTTCTCAACTTTACGGAATGTGCAATTGAGTTGAATACTCTTCTTAGCTTCTACAGTTAGGAATTTTTGTAAATGTTCATTTTCAACATTTGATACACTTTGCACCTTAGACTCGTCTAGCTTCACTATATCCTCAAATTTTTGCAAAACTTTCTTTGTTGGATTGATTTGTAAACTACCATGGATATTCCACTGGAAAAGTTCATCACAAAAGAGAACAATAAAAATAGAGAACAATAAAACACATTCACACCATCCATAAATAAACACAATATATGACCTTGGAAACCCAATATGGGAGAAAAATCTAGCTAGAAGGTGAGGTTGCTCTGTTCTCTTTTCTCTAGTAAAGAAATTATGCAAGTACAAAGAAAGAGGCACTCTCTGTGGAGATTCCCTTGACCTGTGGTCTATATCGCTACTATAGAGTCTATCCTCCTCTATTATTCTCACAAAATACTACTCTCAGATGTTTTTCTCAGCTATGGAACAAGATACAATGCAAAAGAATGGAACCCCTTCTCCTCCTAGTGGCCCGATATTTAACCTATCCCGATAGTCATCTAGGGATAGGTTTTTGAGTTCTTGGACCCTCAATTGTGATACAGTTTTGAACCTTCTATAATATTATTGAAACTACACACACGGCTAGCCCCATATGCATGAGTAACAGGGGATGATGTGGCATCCTCTCATACCATGGTGGTCAACATGATAGGTCAACTTGCAAGAGGCATAACTTTTGCATACGAGCTCCGATTGGAGAACAATTTGCATCGTTGGAAAGGTATCGATGTGTAAAATAGTGTCACCAGGTCCAAGATTTGCTTGGAAAGTTTTAACCCCAAAAAATGTCATTTGATTCCTCAAAATGGCCCAGGAAGGTTTCAGACCCCAATTTTCCAAATTGGGACATGCCACTAAAATGGCCCTGCAAGATGATTCCTCCATTTTGTTCCACTTTGAAAGGATCGAGATAGATGAAAACTAATATAGTGATCCAATCTGGATCGTACCTCTCCATTTAGGGAGGATTTTGGTCCCCAAAATCTTTACTGAATTAGGTGAGGAATTGTTTTCCTCTACCTTCTCCTTGGAGTACCATTTTGCTTTTACTAGAAGTTGTCATTTCAACCCAATCTTCCAAAGGTCATACTGCCCCTGTCTTGCATTTATGGACAAATTCTACAAAAGTGTGTCTTCTTCCAACTCTACCTGAGCATCTAGTGCTAAATCGTCTATGGAAGGTAAGACCTTCTCCTCCTCTTGATCCAACATGGAGGTCTCATAGAGTTTGATATTCTCCACATTCATTATTGAGTAAATGCACATGTATGGGGGTATATTGAGTCTATAGGTATTATCTCCCACCTTTTCAAATACCCCAAAAGGACTATACCATAGAGCCTTGATCTTCTTACCAAGATCCCGTAGAATTTCCTTATTAAGTTGTAACCATAATTTGTCTCTCACTTTAAATTTTTTGAACTCTATTATGTGTTGGTCATGTCTAGCCTTGTACTTTTCATGTGACTTATTCAATGTCTCTTTTACTTGCAAATGGATCTATCTGATCATCTCAACAATTTTTCCTTCCTTTAGTGCATCTCCTATGAGGTCCCCCTTCACTCCTCCTTTTTGTCCATTTACAACATGTTATCTCCTAAAATAGCACTGTCATTTTACCAATTTTTAAGTGATAGGAACAGGTCCAAAAATTCATTTCCAAATTTTTTTAGGTGTGTTAGAAGGTTTGCTATTTGGATACAAACTTGGAAAAAACATCAATTTTGGTCTTGGCAATCAAATATTTAAATCTCAGGTTTCAGTGGTTAAGAGGAGCTAAAAAACTGCTCATTAACCGCCAAAAGTCTTGGTTTCGGTGGTTAAGAGGCAAAAATAAAGGGCCTGTTAACCACCGAAAATGTTTCTATGTGCAAAAGGAAAAAGCTCGTTCTTTTGCACGAGCCAGATGTCAAATGGGTGCAATCATTAAGTTATAACCGTCAAAAGTTTATCTAGGTGGTTAGGTATGAAGTTCTTATGGCATCTTATCTGAAGATTTATGCCCTGTTCTCCTTTTAACTACCAATTGTCATTTCAGAGCTAAGACTCGACAGAAATCTAGAATTCCATGCATGATTTTCAGATAATAGAATTGATTTGTCACATGGGCCTTCATTATCTCCAGTCACGAGGATACCGAATCATTATGACTTCATTTGATTTCTGTTTCAATTTCCTTAATATTCAATATTGAATTCAAGACTCATTGTTATTGTCATGATCCCGTGATTTCCTCATGCAAACTCATACTCAGTAGCCATAATCCCGTGATTTTTCAAGGTTGTCAAGTGGAATTCGAGTTCAATTGTTGGTTATTGAGCCATTTGTCATTCAATTCAAAGAAAAATCTGAGTCATTGCGATTCCCACGCAAATTAATTCACTGCAGATCCGTTTTTGAAAGTTACAGGTTTCGGTGGTTAACAGGCCCAGATTTTTATCTCTTAACCACCGAAAGAAGAGCTTTTCGGTGGTTAACAAGCCTAGATTTTTATCTCTTAACCACCGAAACTTGTGCATGGAAGCGAGGTCATATTTTTGCACAGATTTGACTTTTTCTCAACCAAATCTTTCGAGGTTGGTTTCTAAAGGTGCATAATAATTAAATACATCAGATTTAAGGTTTTATCTTGATGTATTTAATGTTTAAGAAGGTGGAAAAGTGAAAATGGTGACCTAGTTGATGAACAAAAAAACTGTCTTTTTGCCAAAGGTGGCAAATTCGAATTTCCTATGAGGATTCATCAGCCTTGGAAGACTTTCTACATCTGTCAATGAGTTTGGAGGATATAAAGGCTATCAATATAGAGTTTGACACCTAAGATAGGATATTTTGTTTTGACTTTCCATTTTTAGAAGTCTAGATCCATTTTTATAGGATCTCATCCTACACTTGTTTGGTTTGACTATTTTTAGCAAATCTGATCCATCTTTCAAGGATCTAGATTTCATCTTGTAAGGCTATAAAGCCAAAGACATTTGAAGCACCAAGGGGTAGGAATTTGGAGTCGTTTTCATGTTATGTACTCAAACTTCTCATTTTCATATTGATTAATACAAGCTTCTTTTGCCATAACTTGTTCAGATTTCATCTTCTTATCTATTCTGTACTTGCACCTGGATATTATATTCATGTTGTTATGCTTGTTTATGCCCGATAACTATCATCTTATGATTGCATTCATAAGTTAAACTTTGCAAGTATTCTTGTGATTATTGTAATTGGCCATTCATATATTCTTTATATGTGATTTTGCTGATATAATAGTTATTTCTTCATACATCCCTTTATTTGTAAACTCTCTGAACATTTGTGGTTGAAAGCCTTGTCCATCTAAATGTGTTTATGCATGATTTGTGTGAGAAATGATTCAGTCCTCCGAATTGATCCAAACCCACACTTTTTATTGAACAGTTACCAAAAGATTAAGTTACCAGGCATCTCTGACTTACAACCTAGGAGAGTTTCCTGGAGTGATAAGTAATTGGCGTTGTTGCCGGGGAGAGGAGATTGAAGTTCAACTTCCTTGGGAGATGACATAGATCCATATTTGATGATAGACAAAGCCTGGAAATTATTTCAGTTGTAATTATCTATCTGGCGACTCCATGAAGGAAGGATTCAGTGGCGACTCCATTGCTCTGAAATCTGTTGGCGACTCCACTGGTATAACATGAACCAGATCTTTCCTACAAGGTATGAGTTCTGTGATTTTTCAAATATTTCTGGTTACCCTCATTCAGTACCTACTATAGATGAATGGGAACGTAGTATTCCCAGATTTCATGGAGAGAAGTGGGAAGTTCCAGCTGAACATTTGTTGGATTTCCATGACTTTATTGACCGGCTTGAAATTGTACATGAGGATGTTCAAATTAAGATTTTCAAATTTTCATTAGAAGGGATTGCTCTTGACTAGTGTCGGTCTCTTCCAAGTGCAAATGTCAGCTCTTTGGCTGATTTTCATGCCGCCTTCCATGTGTTTTGTAAAAACCATTTTCTAGATGACCTTCTCTATCCTCAATGTTGTCATGAGTTTTATTTATTGAATAAAGATCCAAATACTCATGAAGATTTTGCTGTAGCAGAAGATATCTCTCACCATGATCAAGAGATGGGTGGTATTCAGGATAATGGCCATAGTATAGATGCTTTAAACAATATACCAAATGCATCCACTATCTTAGATTGTTATGCAGATCAGATTGCCTCCTTTAAAAAATTAAAAAATGATGAGCAGATTTTTATATCAGCATATGATAGTTTTGAATCTACAACAGATCCTAAGGGTATCTCTCAGTTTCAATATTTATAGTGACTGGAAGTTTGCAGCAGATATCAAGAAGAAGGTGAGGAACTGAACTGTCCAAATCAACAGTCTATCATATATGTTTCTCCAACAGATCTCGAGCAGCCTGCATTCAACAATGAGATTAGTAAAGGCAGTTTTCAACATCTTTTCAATTTATAGTTGGATCAGTAGTCCAAAGAGGTATTGTTATGTGAATTTGATGACCCTTTTGCTGACTATTTGGAGTCTATGAGAAGCATAGATGTTAAAAAATTTCTGTCAGAAGAAGATTGTTTTTATCATCTGTTCCAACCTCTTTTCAGCATGATATCCCTTCCATTATTGTTCGGGTCAAGATCAAGGATTTTAACAGTAAATCAGTTTATGATATGGCTGCATTGGAAATTCGATTTTACTTGATAAATCTTCCTCTACTAGTTAGTGCAAGGGTAGGAAGAGGAATAAGCTCGCCATACGAGAAATGAGATCTTTTTCAGTTGTTGATTTCATGAATAAGCAGGAGGTTGCATGCAAGTTACAAGTTTGTAGAGGAACAGTTGCAAAGGTCAGATGATTCCATGCCCAATGCCAAAGGAAGCCAAATGACTCCATGCCCAATGGAACTACAATTTCAAAGCTATGCAAATATTGTTTTTAGATTTTGGTTGAATAAGAAGAGCAGGCTACTGATTGCGCAGGTCACATGACTCCATAGCCCAACTGATAAGGTGACTGGAACTACTTGTTCTTGGAACCTCACTGGGAGGATTCCATCCCCGAGTAGGAGCCAGATGTTATCTCCTAAAATAGCACTGTCATTTTACCAATTTTTAAGTGATAGGAACATGTCCAAAAATTCATTTCCAAAATTTTTTAGGTGTGTTAGAAGGCCTGCTATTTGGATACAAACTTGGAAAAAACATCAATTTTGGTCTTGGCAATCAAATCTTTAAATCTTAGGTTTATGTGGTTAAGAGGAGCTAAAAAAATGCTCATTAACCACCGAAAGTCTTTGTTTTCGGTGGTTAAGAGGCGAAAATAAAGGGTCTGTTAACCACCAAAAATGTTTTTATGCGCAAAAGGAAAAAGCCCGTGCTTTTGCACGAGCCATATATCAAATGGGCACAATAATTAAGTTATAACCGCCGAAAGTTTATCTAGGTGGTGAGGTATGAAGTTCTTATGGCATCTTATCTAAAGATTTATGCCATGTTCTCCTTTTAAATACCAATTTTCATTTCAGAACTAAGACTCGACATAAATCCAGAATTCCATGCATGATTTTCAGATAATAGAATTGATTTGTCACATGGGCCTTCATTATCTCCAGTCACGAGGATACAAAATCATTATGACTTCATTTGATTTCTGTTTCAATTTCCTTAATATTCAATATTGAATCCGAGAGTCATTGTTATTGTCATGATCCCGTGATTTCCTCATGCAAACTCATACTCAGCAGCCATAATCCCGTGATTTTTCAAGGTTGTCAAGTGGAATTTGAGTTCAATTGCTGGTTATTGAGCCATTTGTCATCCAATTCAAAGAAAAATCCGAGTCATTGCGATTCCCACGCAAATTAATTCGCCGCAGATACGTTTTTGAAAGTTACAAGTTTCGGTGGTTAACAGGCCCAGATTTTAATCTCTTAACCACTGAAAGCAGAGCTTTTCGGTGGTTAACAAGCCCAGATTTTTATCTCTTAACCACCGAAACCTGTACATGGCAACGAGGACATATTTTTGCACAGATTTAACTTTTTCTCAACCAAATCTTTCAAGGTTGGTTTCTAAAGGTTCATAATAATTAAATACATCAAATTTAAGGTTTTATCTTGTTGTATTTAATGTTTAAGAAGGTGGAAAAGTGAAATGACTAGTTGATGAGCAAAAAAACTGTATTTTTGCCAAAGGTGGAAAATTCGAATTTCCTACGAGGATTCATCAGCCTTGGAAGACTTTCTACATCTGTCAAAGAGTTTGGAGGATATAAAGGCTATCAAGATAGAGTTTGACACCTAAGATAGGATATTTTGTTTTGAATTTCCATTTTTAGAAGTCTAGATCCATTTTTATAGGATCTAGATTTCATCTTGTAAGGCTATAAAGCCAAAGACATTTGAAGCACCAAGGGGTAGGACTTTGGAGACTTTTTCATGTTATGTACTCAAACTTATCATTTTCATATTGAGTAATACAAGCTTCTTTTGCCATAACTTGTTCAGATTTCATCTTCTTATCTATTCTGTACTTGCACCTATATATTATATTCATGCTGTTATGCTTGTTTATGCCTGATAACTGTCATCTTATCATTGCATTCATAAGTTAAACTTTGCAAGTATTCTTGTGATTATTGTAATTGGCCATTCATATATGCTTTATATGTGATTTTGCTGATATAATAGTTATTTCTTCATACATCCCTTTATTTGTAAACTCTCTGAACATTTTTGGTTGAAAGCCTTGTCCATCTAAATGTGTTTATGCATGATTTGAGTGAGAAATGATTCAGTCCTCTGACTTGATCCAAACCCACACTTTTTATTGAGAAAATAGTTACCAAAATATTAAGTTACCAGGCATCTCTAACTTACAGCCTAGGAGAGTTTCCTGGAGTGATAACACAACATCTAAGGGTGAAGGTGGAAAATATACAAAGCATGTTTCAAAAGGGGACTTACCAGTAGAAGTGTGGACTTATTTGTTATAAGTGTGTCGTATATAGATCAATTCTTCATCCCGGGTCTTTGGATGCTTCTGATTGTTACCCCTCAAAAGTTGCACCAAATTTCTGTTGACTACTTATGTCTTCCCATATATCTATGGATGGAATGTTATAGACCTCTTCAACTTAGTGTCCATATTTTCCCACAACGTAGTCCAAAATGCACTGAGAAATCTGGTATCCCTATCTGAGATGATGCTCCTTGGTATCCCATAGTGCACCCAGACATGTTCAAAGAAATTATTTGTTGATTCTTGTCCAGTGATGGTATTTTTACGAGGCACAAAAATGTACATTTTGATGAACCTGTTAACTACCACAAATAGATAGACATGACCCTTCCTGTTTTTTGGTAAACCTCCCAAAAAATCCATGGAAATGATTTCCCAATGTTGAGTGGGTACAGGTAAGGGATGGTATAGACCTTTCTTCTTGTTGTTGGGCTTGTTGGTACAACAACATATACATCCTCTAATATACCGTGGTACATATTCTTTCATTCTGGGCCAATACACATATCTCTGTAAGTTGGAAACTTTCTTCCCAACACCAAAATGTCTTGCAACATTGGAGGTGTGAGATTCTCTGATAAGATGCAATCATTCACCTTTAGTAACACAAAGGTTGTCGAGCTTGTAGAGTAAACCATTATGGAAATGATAGTCAACCTTTCCATCACCTTATTCTATATGAATTTGGCCTTGTAGCTATTGAAACACCTCCTTGAAGTCCTCATCTTCTATGTATGCATCCTTATATGCATCATTGGTAAAAGGATCCATGTGCATTAGATTTCCCAAAGTTGTAATCTTAGATGTGGGTGGTTTTGAAAGAATGTCTGCCAACTTATTTTTGCTACCCTTCTTATACTTTATGACCAAATTAAATTGTTTTAAAATCCCCATCCACTTGTAATGCCTGGTTTTTTGTAGCTTACTCTGGGCATGCAAATACTTTAGTGGTTGGTGGTTTGTGTGGATGATGGTATCCTTTCCCATCAGATAGTGCTTCCACTTTTTGAAATCTTCTACCAAGGTATAGACATCCTTGTCATAGTTAGGGTAGTTGAGAACTGCCCCATCAAATACTTCAGAATGATAGCAGACATGCCTTCCTCCCTGCATCAAAACTACTCCCATGGCATGCCCACTTGCATCTGTCTCCACTTCAAAAGGCTTCTGCAAATTTGGTAGCGTGAGCACTGGTGCTTGAATGATCTTTATTTTAAGCTCATCAAAGGAATTATGTTGATTCTTTCCGCACATGAAACTCTTACCACTAGCTGTTATGGTGTGGAGTGGTGTAGATATCACTGAAAATGAAGCTATGAACTTCCACAAGTGTTGTGTTGCCCCAACAAAACTCCTAACTTTAGTGAAATCTGTGGGAATCGGCCATTTCATAATGGTCTCGATATTTTTGGGATCTATTAGCACTCCGTACATCTATTTGGCTGATGAACAGACAACAAAGGTAAATTTTTCAACCAACTTTGAGACCTGAAACTAGTCTTTCAGATCTAGAGAGGGCTCTCTCAGAAATGGCGCGGTCTCCACGTGAGATATGGCTTTACGAATGATGGCTAGTTTTTAAAACTGGTGATGAAATGCTTTTAGTTATATTGGCACAGGTAAATAAAACTCGGGCTATGGGGTCAGTCTGAGGAAGAGACAAAACAAATGACTCAATGACTGGATTCGAGAGGGAAAGGCTAGGCGATCGACAACCTTCAGTATTAATCGTAAAGTGTGGCAGGAAAAAAATAGAGGGAGCAAACTGAAGAGCACCACTATGGATGAATTCAGAGTTAGCTTGAGAAGGAAATGATTTGTCTAAGTGGCGCGAACAAGGGGCGTAGTACAACGAATCCACAGGTTTGAAAATTCATTCCAAAATAAATGATTTGAGATATGAAATTAAAGATAACAGGAAAGAACATACGTAGAGAAATAAACACAATACATCCAACTCTCACAACTAGAATCTTTACATCAAAACGAAGGACCATTGCATTAATTTTCAGTCAAAAACAGTCAGACTTATTACAATAGCATTTGTTTCTTAAAATTTCCAACCAACCCTGGTTACATAGGAAAGATGAAATATATAAACTAGGGTGCCTCTTGGGTTGCACTCTATTCTAACTGCTAACTCTAGACTAGGAAAAAATCATGCCACATGCGCAAGAAACTCTTCACATGGCACCATCCAAAAACAAGCAACAATCATGCATGTCTACTAGTAAATGTCTTCAAACTTCACCACGATATCAGATTTTCGGTCAAGACCCGACGTAGGGAAAAAATGTGTCGTTGTGTCCCTCAATAATCTATCCTTACAAACATGTGTCTGCCCAAAACCAACCATCTACAATGTTGGTTTCACCTCTCGTTAAATGCCTATTTGTTGGGAGCTACGCACAAAAAACGACTATATGATTTCTGTGACCGTTACCAAAATGGTGAGATGTTTTCAGAGGACGCGTATTACTCAAAAACTGTCATGAAGGACAATGCCGCTCGTTAAGATTTATTTTCTTGTGTGAAGGCGAGATCCATATGGACTTCTTGTTCAACTGATCTGACGTCTCTAGGATACTTTGCGTGCCCTTCCCCTGCTAGCCTTTGCACTTCTCACAACTGGACAATAATGTTCTGAGCCTCCTTAAGATGCCTTTTTAGCCATGTCACGCTAAATCTATGACTCTGTGCAGGTGATGCCTCCACGGTCTTTGTCGCTAGCTATCATTTTAATTCTCTGTTTTCCTGATAAAGATCGATAATAGCCAGCTTTGCTTCCTTCAGTTGCTGAGATGAAATTTCCTCATTCGTCCCCATGGCTTTCGCCTTCATGACCTCCTCGTTCCTTCTCGGTCTGCCTCTTCTCCAAGGCAACTGTTTTCCGGAGGAAAATGCTCCTACCGCCTTCCCCTTCTGTATAAATTTCTCTGTCTCAAACTTCTTACGTCTTAAGATGGTCTCTTTTGTAGGTGAAAAGATAGATCCTTCTAAGATTTTAGGAATGGTTGCCGCAGGCGTGAAATAAATCCAATCTCTCTAAGGTTAGGACCTCGCAGTTTTGCCACTCCATACACCCTTTCCTGTACTCTAAGAAAACGCCATGATGCGACCGAGGTGAAAACTATGCGCAAATGTTCTGAACAGATGTATCGAGGAACAAATGTAAACCAATTGGATTAGCAAAAGGAAAATGCGATAGACAACTTGGGCCACATTCTATGACTGGAGGAACACGTCGAGCATCTGAGATTTATATCGGATCAACTCAGAGAGGAGGAACTGTTGGACATTAATGAATTTATGGCGATGAGAAGTTTCAAGTCGATCCTTAGGCTGTTCATGGAAAATCCCTGCATGTGGAATGGAGGTGATATGATTTTATGTGCAAGCATCATATGAATGCTGCAATTCTTCATTCCTTCAGCCTTCATAATTAAAAGATAGTAACTATGGCACTTGTTGACGCAGCCTTTATTTAACCACTTGACTCAACAGGGGTACGTAGAAACTGGTTTCTTAACTAGATTCGACCTCTGGGAAAAGACAAGCCCGTACCACGTATACAGTTCTCGACTCTAACACCCTTTCCGCTTTCCAAGGGCTAACCGGTCCTTTGTTGACTTTAGCATTACGGTATTACATACTTGACTTCACCTGTTTGGGTACATGGATCACTACGTGACTCAAAATCAAATCTAAAAGGAAAGAAAGGTGGCAGCGCTAACAACTGGCTCCAACGGGGATGCTATCCTCCCTGTGAGGTAGCAAATAATAGTAGACCAAGTTCCTGACCATTGGGATTTATTTGATGTCTAGATACTAAGTAAAAAAATGAGGAATGAAAAAGAAAACAACTAGACTCAGTGGCACAACTTATAAGATTGCAGCATAAACTTAGGGCCTTCACTTCGGGCTTCAATTTTTTGTTGACGTACTGACTCGACTCAAATTTAGCAACTATTTACAATGAAAAATGACTCAAACAAAATTTATTACATCAGGTAGAGTTTGAGGAACCTGTCGTTTATAGGCCCCCAACCAAGACATTCCCCATCGAGCCCTGTCAAGAAAAAAGCGTTGTCTCTACAACATGCGCTGACTCTATATGGTCCTATCCAAAGCTGATCGAACTTTTCGTGTTTCCCTTTTCCTTTATTTCGCGTGTCCCATCTCAGCACCATATCTCCCACCTGAAGATATTCCTACTTGGAGTGTTTGTCGAAAGTTTTCTTTATCCTCTCCTGGTGAAGTTGGGATCAATTATATGCCTGCTCCCTTGTCTGTTGGGTGTGGATCATCTAGTTTATACTTCTTTGTGCATCATCCGGTTTGGCCTCCTACTCTTGCAACAGTTTCCTGACAGGTAGTCCCAACGCAGTAGGGAAAATCACGTCTGCACCGTAAACGATCTGAAAAGGTAACGTTGATATGGAATTTTTGGTGCTGATCCGATCTTCCCACAACACGTAGATAAGCTTCTTATGCCATTCTCTCTTATTTTCTTGCAAGAGACTTTTGATGATTCTGGTCAGGCTCTTATTCGAGGACTCTGCTAGCCTGTTTCCCTGCGAATAATATGTTGTGGAATGTCCCAAGGTTATATTATAGTCCTGAAATAACTTCTCCATCCTTTTAGACTTGAATGTAGTTGCATTATCTATTATGATCTTAACAGGACATCCAAACCTTAACAAAATGTTTGTCTCCAGGAATTGTATGATGACCGCATCGATGTCTTGCTTTGTGGGGATTGCGTCAATCCACTACGTAAAATAATCGATGGCCGTGAGGATCCATTTGTGCTGCATGGAGGATGACAATTTTATATTACCTATGAAATCCAGACCCCACTACATGAAAGGATCCTTGACTGAGATTGTCTTTAACAACAGAGGCTATAGCTTTCTTCTCCCATCGAAAATTTGGAATTTGTGGCAGTTGGAGACTTCTTTATATACATCAGCGAAAAGTGTCAGCCAGTAATAACCTGCCCTCAGGATCTTGTGCATATTGGTCTTCCAATAATGGTGCCCTCCGCAGTCTCCTTTGTGAAGATTTTGTATAGCCCGCTTCGCCTCGTCTTCCAGCAGACAGCTTAACAATATTCCTCCAGGATCTTTCCAATATAGGTAATTATCCAAAACGCAGAACTTAACCACCTTAATCTTGAGGAATCTCACCTTAGTTTTTCTCACACCTGGAGTGGCCTGGATATTTTATAAAACATATATGATATCTGTATACCATGGTGAATCAATGAAACATTGAGGTACCTGTGCAACTTTTTATTCTTGAGGGCCCTCTGACAGATCAATAATGAAATTTATACCCACAATGTCGCAGTTCGACTATGCCATTATATTCTTGAGGCCCTAGCCCTTGACCAACTTTGTTTGCTTGATCTCAAGGTCATATTCTAACATGTCAGCTATCCACTTTCCTCTCCTTCCTTCTAGGTCGGGCTGGGTAAGGATGTCCTTTACCAAACTGCTGGGCATGCAGGCGATGACGTGGGAGTGCAATATATACGTCCTGAATTCCTTCAGAGCCTTTAATAAAGAGGATGACTGATTTTCCATAATTTCATACCTTAAGGGAGCATTACACAATGTTCGACTGAAGTAGGCTATGGGTTTCTCGAAATCCTGCTCGTCCTTTTGCAAAAGTACTCTGACAATAGTGTGCTCTGAGGTGAATGAAAAAGGAGAAAATCTTTCGTAAAGTCCAGTCTGGCTAACACAGGGGATTTAGTTAGGGCCACTTTGATGTTTTCAAAGGACTTCTTGGCCTATGGGTTCCACTTAATATCATTTCCTTTCCTAAGCATACAAGTTATATGCTTTATGGTTTCCGCTAGGTTTGGGATAAACCTTCTCAGAAAATTTACCTTACCCAGGAAAGATTGTACCTCCTTTTTACTACGCGGGGTACCGATCTTCAAAATCCCTTCAACCCGGTTGGGGTCTATTTTAATGACTTCTTTGAAAATGATGTGCCCCAAAATCTTGCCTTCCTCTACTACAAAATGAGATTTCTTCGGATTCAGTGATATACCGAACTTCCTGCACTTTTGAAAAACTCTCTTCAGTTGCTCGAGGTGTTGTTTATTGGAGGTAGAGTACACTATGATATCATCGAGGTAAATCATGACGAATTTATCATTTTCATCAGCAAAAGTGATGTCCATCACCCTCTAAAAGGTGGCACCAAATTTCATCAGGCCGAAAGGCATCTTAGCATACATGAACATTCCCCAGGGAGTGGTGAAAGCTATCTTATATCTGTCGTCCGGGTGAACCATGATTTGGTTATACCCTAAGAAACTATCCAGCACGGACATCCTTTGAGATCCCAGTACCTTTTGCAAGATGTAGTCCATTTTGGGGAGGGCGTAGTGGTGTTTAAGAGACACCTTATTCAAATTTCAGAAATATACACATAGTCTAATTTCGCCGTTTTTCTTTCTCACAGGCACTAAGTTAGCTACCCACTTCGAGAATCTCAAGGAAACGATGATTTTGGCTTCAAAAATCATTTTTACCTCTTTCTTGATCAGAGACAGTAACAAAGGGTTTATTTGTCTCAACTTTTTCTTGAAAGGCTTCTGATCTTCCTTGAGAGGGATAACATGCTATATTACCCTTGTGTCGTAAACTTTCAGATCATCATAGCTCCATGTGAAAACATTTGGGAGGTCCTTCATGAGTTTTATGTAATCCTGCTTGACCTCTAGACTAAGTTTTTTTGATAACTTTACCATCTTCGGCTCCGCCTCGGTCCTGATGTTGCAGTCTTCCATGTCTTCTGCACTTGCAGTGATCTTGGGGTTCTTAGCTACATCATTTTCGTCAAACAGTTTTTCCAGCGGCACCAACCCCTTCGGAATGATGTTATTTTTTAGTTGAATTATATCCCTTCCTGTGATCTAGTTTTGGAAAGGGTCGTCATCACTGCACACATCTGTGCACTCATCTTCATCGCCGCAGTGTTCCCCATCGAGGTTTGTGTTAGCAAACTCATCGCTCATGAGGAGGAACCTTTCCACCTGTTTATGATCCTCAAGCACCTACTAGTGTTTGATGTTATCAGGTACTGCTGACCTATGCCTGACCTCGATTTCATATCTTTTGTCTGGGAGAGAGGGGATCTTGAAAACCAAGGCTGAGGTGGCCAATGCATCGGTGATCTGATTTTGTTCCCTAGGGATAACGGTCATGTCATATTCTGAAAAACCTCCAAGAAGATCCAGAGCCATATTTTTGTAAACACATAGTTTGGGATGCTTGGTATGGTACACACCCTTTACCTGATTTATGATCAGCTCGGAATCTCCACACACTGCTATCCTCTGCGCACCTAGTTCTTTCAAAACTTGAAGGCCCAAAATTAGCGCTTCATACTCCACCACATTGTTAGTGCATTCAAATGTGAGCGTGTATGAACAAAACTTTGTGCTTGTCTTAGGGGGGCTTACCCATATGCCATCCCTAGCTCCCTCTCGGCTGACTGCGCCGTCGAAACTCATGTTCCACACACCATCTTCTACGCGGTCTTATGGGTCGGCGTGCTCTATGATTTCTTGCATGGTATCATCATCGACTGTTGTGGTGGTCATCGGTCCTTCCTCCCTGAAGCTAAGATCATTATAGAAAATAGATGAACCCACTTCGATGTCGATGACATATATAGGATGGTTGTGGGGCTGCGTTTTGTTGCTCACCATATATTTCAGCAAGACTTCCCTGTATATTCTTCTGTCATGGCCAAACATAGGAATAATGGTGTACGTCATATCCATATGCAATGTTCCTTTCAGCTTCGCGACCCACGACCTTGAGAGTAGCATGCCAAATTTCCTAGGTATGTCTTCGACGACTATGTTCATGACCATGTTCTTGGCGGAGATTTGGGCCAACAATACGACCATGTCTTTGATTAGGCCCAAACATTTGACTTTCCTTGAATTGAAAGAGAAAAGGTCTTTGTATGGCTTGGTGACCTCTAGTCCCAGCTCATCCATGACCACCTTTGACATGAGATTATGTGATGCGCCAGAATCAAGCATGGAATTATGTAAGTTCAGGTCATGGATTTTCATACTGACATAAAAAGGGGGAACGTCTTCCTCATCACTTGTATCTTTGATGCACAGGCCAAATAGAATGGCAGAGTGGTCATCTCAAATGTTCAAAGTATTGAGGGCCCCTCCTGTTTTCAACATCTTTATGATTTGTTATCGATACTCACCCTTTCTATTCAGCTCATTAAATGGGACAAATATTTTGATTTTTTCCATCTCATGTTCAAAATTGAAAGGGGGGCAGGCCTTCTCTACCTCTTTTCTTCCCATCTCTCGGCCTATCTTTGGGGCCTTTTTGGGGATTTCCTTCTTCGACTTCATCTTCACAGCTACATCCTTGGCCATGTTGTCTAGTCTTGATCGGCTTGTGGAGGGCGCGTCTGATGTAGGCCCCTTCGTGGAGTCTATTTTCTTTGGCTCAACAGGTGCATCTTTTCTCTAGAGGTTGTACTTCTTCTGAAAATGCATGACAACATTCTGATAACCTTTCTTAATTTCCTCCTTCTCCCAAGACAGTGCACCATCTGTTTCGAGTATCATGTCATCATTAGTTTCTATTGCAAAGTCTTCATTTTGGATCATATATTGTTCATGTTCACTTTTTGTCAAGAACACGTGCGGGTTTTTATCATCACAACAGTGCATCTGGTCATTGAAAGACTGGTCGAAATCCTCCTCCATGTAGTTTTTCTGGAAAGGGGGCCTTGTCTACTAGTCACCTGGGTCCCCCCTGCTTGATTTGAGGAATCTGACCCCTCTGGACATTTTGATTTCTGGGTTGTGGGTTGTTTTGGTCTCACATAGTAGGTTTGTTTCCCACAGACATTCATTCCATCAACTTTTCCATGGTTTTCATCATCATATCGAACAGGTCATCTGAGGACCATGATGTCGATGGTTGTGCATCTCCTTGATGTCTTTTGTTGCTTCAATTGAACTTCAACTTGATTTTTCCTGATGCCATCATGTTCGCTTTGACCTTAACAACGTTACTCATTATGGAATCCAGGTTTTCTGACCTTTTTTCTCTCAGCAGTAGAGCAAAGTAACTATTGAATGAATCTACGTACCACAACTATGCAACACTAGGTGGGGGTTTTAGTTTGGTGGGTATGGAGTTGTATATTTTCAGAAAACAAGTTGAGAATTCTTGCACCATTTCCTTTGGTGCTTTCTTCATGTTATTGTATTGTGTCAACAATTGCAAAGGGTTCTTCTTGTCCCCCCATTTACTTAGGAAAGATCTTTCGAATGTCACGATGTCTGGAATGCTAGTGGGTGGGAGGGCCTTGAACCACTTTCTTATGTCTCCTAAAAGGCTTTTCTTTAAAAAACTCATCTTTGCATCCGCGTAATCTACCTCCTCCAAGTCGACAAAGTCATTAAACCGATCCAGGTGTTTCTCAATGAAAACATCTCCCTCAACATCGCAGAGTCTGATTCTTTGGCTATAATTATGAGGTAAGTTGTGCAACT
This sequence comes from Picea engelmannii, assembly GCA_009831015.1. NCBI lineage: Eukaryota > Viridiplantae > Streptophyta > Pinopsida > Pinales > Pinaceae > Picea > Picea engelmannii. Next base: position 82,751 of record ML803737.1, read on the forward strand.
AGGCTGGAAGGACAAGGGGGGTGAATATAGCAGCCATAGTTCTAGGAGGATTCAGAATATGGGAGGTGTTATTGATCACTAGGGATGGAAATTTTTTGGGGTCAAAGACAATCTCGTCCAAACTGGTCTCTGACTTGGACCTTGTTCGTGCTCTTTTCGTCAATGTGTGAGCAAAAAGTGAGCACTTACATGCCTAGTTGGGCTCTTCTAGTCATGACAGCTGCAATGCAAGAGGTTAGAAAGAAAACAATAAAGCTATTAACAAGAATTAAGCAAGAACTAAATAACAACATGAGCATAAAAACAAGTGACAATGGAACAAGTTCACCAATGGATAGGCTGGTCTGATTAGTGAAATCTAGAGGTACACAAAGGGGAAAGGGGACTTGGGTCCCTTCCTTCTCCAATGGAAGGCTCTTGAGGCCCTCAAGTAGATGCTTTCCTTACAAATGAAAGGTGAAAATATGAGTGAAAGAACTCAACACTTCTCCACTCTAATGAGA
>ML803737.1:97145-115293 GCA_009831015.1 Picea engelmannii
GATTTGATGTCAAATCGACTTGGGAGCCGATCCAATAGTGGTTGGGAGGCCGACCAGCTTCATAAATGCGTCGTTTGGCAGGCGCGCGGGTTTTGCACCCCACAGCCGCGCTTATGCGCCCGATATACGATGATATTGCGCGCTTGCGCTAGTTTTCAGTGGGTGCAATGCGCTTTTTAATTTTTTAGCCAATTTTGCATAGTTTTGGCTCTTTTGCTGTGCTATGGAACTAATCCTTGTGCCATGAATGACTGTTTTTCTGTGCTGATGATGTTGAGTTCTTATCGTCTTGTGCGGACGAAATTTCAGTGATAACAGACCTAAACAAAGTTTGTTCAAAAATGGTGTCAAACTCTAGGTTGTCAATGCCCTGGACGACATCTTTGGGCAAGGACAAACTTCTATCCAAGACATAGAACGGGTCTGGCGCCTGCTCTCTAGCCTTGTGCAGAATCCTCTCTGGGTCGTATATAGGCTTAGAGGGGTTTGGGTTAGGATTCACTCTAGTGTAAAAGGTCTTTGGAGCCAGGTTTCCTAAATAGTGCTACTTGGGGGGCCATTGGTTTGTTTGTATTGGAGTCGCTAGGGTAAATATTTCAGCTGATATGGGTTTTTGTCCCTCTGTTACCCTTAGGGGTCAAACTACACGTTTGTCATTCTCCAGGGGAATTTGTTTTCAACTTTATCCCCAACAACGATGCCAGAATGTTAGCACTCTATAAATCTATTTGGTTGATGAACATACGATGAAGGTAAATTTTTCAACCAACTTTGAGACCCAAAACTGGCCTTTTAGATTTGGAGAGGGCTCTCTCAGAAATGTCATGGTCTCCGCACGGGATATGGCTTTACGAATTATGGCTAGATTTTAAAACTGGTGATGAAATGCTTCTAGTTATATTAGCGTAGGTAAATAAAACTCGGGCTATGGGGTTGGTCTTTGGAGGAGACGAAACAAATGACTCAGTGACTAGATTCGAGAGGGAAAGGCTAGGTGAGTGACAACCTTCAGTTTCAATCGTAAAGTGTGGTGGGAGAAAAACAGAGGGAGAGAACTTAAGAGCGTTGTTGTGGACGAATTCAAAGTTAGATTGAGAAGAAAACGCTTTGTCTAAGTGGCGCTAACAAGGGGCGCAATACAACGAATCCATAGGTTCGAAAATTCATTCCAAAATAGACAATTTGAGATATGAAATTAAAGATAACAGGAAAGAACATATGTAGAGAAAGAAACACAATACATCCAACTATCACAATTAGAATCTTTACATCAAAACACAGGACCTTTGCATTAAGTTTTAGTAAAAAACACTCAGACTTCTTACAATAGCATTTGTTTCTTAAAATTTCCAACCAACCCTGGTTACATCGGAAAGATGAAATATATAAACTAGTGTGTCGCTTGGGATGCCCTCTATTCTAACTACCAACTCTAGACTAGGAAAAAATCATGCCACATGCGCAAGAAACTCTTCGCATGACACCATACAAAAATAGTCAACAATCATGCATGTCTACTAGTAACCATCTTCAAACTTCACCATGAGATCTGATAGTTGGTCAAGACCCGATGTAGGGAAAAAATGTGTCGTTGTGTCCCTCGATCAACTATCCTTATAAACAAGTGTCCGCCCAAAACCAACCATATGTAATGTTGGTTTCACCTCTTGTTACATGCCTATTTGTTGGGAGTTGTGCACAACAAACGACTGCGCAATTCCCGTGACCGTTACCAAAATGGTGAGATGTTTCCAGAAGACACGTATCACTCAAAACTTTCGTGAAGGACAATGCCACTCATTAATATTTCTTTTCTTGTGCGAAGGCAAGAGCCATATGGACTTCTTTTTCAGCTGCTTCGCCATCTGTGGGATACTCTACGTGCCCTTCCCTTGCTAGATTTTGCGCTTCTCACAACTGGACAATAATGTTCTGGTCTTCTTTATGTTTCCTTTTCAGCCATGTCACACTCCCTCTATGACTCTGTGCAGCTGATGCCTCCACGATCTTTGTCGCTAGCTATCGTTCTATTTCTCTATTTTCCTGATAAAGCTCGGAAATAGCCATCTTTTTCTGCTTCAGCTGCTAAGATGGCATTTCCTCATTCGTCCCCGTGGCTTCTTCCTTCATGACCTCCTTGTTCTTTCTCAGTCCGCCTCTTCTCTGAGGCAACTGTTGTCTGGAGGAAAACGATCCTACCGCCTTCCCCTTCTATATGAATTTCTTTGTCTCGTCCTTCTCACGTCTTAATATGGTATTTTTTGTAGGTGAAAATATATATCCTTCTAAGCTTCTAGGAATGGCTTCCGCAGGCGCGAAAGAAATCCAATCTCTCTGAGGTTCTGACCTCGCAGTTCTGCCGCTCCGCACACCCTTTCCTGTACTCTAAGAAAACATTATGATGCAACTGAGGTGAAAACTGTGCCCAAATGTTCTGAACAGATGTATCGAGGAATAACTATGAAACAATTGGATTGGAAAAAGGAAAATGTGACAGACAATTGGGGCGACATTCTATGACTGGAGGAACACGTTGAGCATCTGAGATTTATAGTGGATCAGCTCAGAGAGGAGGAACTGCTGGAAATTAATGAATTTATGGCAACAATAAGTTTCAATTCCATCCTCAGGCTCTTCATGGAAAATCCCCGCATGTAGAATGGAGGTGATACGATTTTTTGTGCATGCATCATACGAACACTGCAATTCCTCATTCCTTCATCTTTCATAATAAAATGATACTAACTATGGCACTTGTCGACGCGACCTTTATTTAACCACTTCACTTGACAGGGGTATGTAGAAACTGGTTTCTTAACAGGATTCGACCTCTAGGAAAAGACAAGCCTATACCACGTATATAGTGCTCGGATCTGACACCTTTTCCCCTTTCCAAGGGCCAACCGACTATTTGCTAAGTTCAACATTATGGTATTATGTACCTGACTTCACCTGTTTGGGCGCATGGATCACTTCACGACTCAGAATCGACTCTAAAAGGAAAGAAAGGTGGTGACGCGAACAAGATCTATATTGAGGTCCCCTCCATTGATTACATACCCCAAATACACCAAACTCTATTGAGAAAACTCATATTTCTTGAGATTTGCTAGAATCCGATGATTTTTCAGAGTCTCTAACACCTACATAAGATGTGACATATGCTCTTCCTAGGTATCACTATAAACCAATATATAATCCATATAGAAAATAACAAATGAATCTAGATAAGGGTGTAAAACACCATTCGTTAGTCTCATAAATGTAGCCGGTGCATTGCATAAACCGAATGGAATAACCAACCACTCATACAAGCCTTTCTTTGTCTTGAAGACAATCTTCCAAGTATCTTCTTATTTGACTTTTACTTGGTGATATCCTGATTTCAAATCCAACTTAGTGAATTACTTCGCATGATGCAATTGGTCCAATAGATCATCAATCCTTGGCAAGGGGTATTGATTCTTCAGTGTAATCTTGTTCAATTCCCTATAATTGATACACATTCTCCAAGTCCCATCCTTCTTGGGCACAATTATGATGGGTGACCCACAAGGTGAGGTACTTGGTCAAATTACACCCTTCTCTAACAACTGCTACAATTGCTTCTTTATTTCATTCGCTTCCATAATGAACTATCTATACAACTCAAAATTTGGCAATGGGGAGTCTCGAAACAACTGTATTTTGTTATCCACTTCCCTCTTAGGTGGTATCCCTTTAGGCTCCTAGAACACTCCTATGTATTTATGTAGCAACTCCTCCAACTATTGTTTTTTCTCTTTAGTATACCCCTCTAGGGATGCCTTCACTCTCATTGAATGATCATCAAACTAATTTTCTCTTAAGAAAAGTAAAACATATTTCTTACTGGAACTAATAAACTTCTTGTCTTGATTGGAAATTACCAGGGAGATATTTGAATTGCCTTTATGCACATTGATGATGTAGGACTTTTGTTGGACACAAACCTAGTTAGGAGAAAAGGTTATTTTTGGGAAGAGAAGCATGAGAGGAGGAAAGGATAGTTGGAAGGAAAAGCAACATGTGTAATGGAAGCGAGCGAGGCACGCATGAAAGGAAGACCTAACGATGTTAGGGTTAGGGTTTTTGTAATGTATTGTAATGGTTGATGAGCCAAAAATATAAATAGGTAGTACTTAGAGGAAGAAGGGGCAGACTAGGGAAGAGAGAGAGAGAGGATGAGAGAAGAGAAAGGATGGCATAGAGTTGTAAGAACTGTACTACTCAGTAAGATGGTGAGTTAGGGAAGCAATGAGCGACTCAATACCAAGGGTTAGATCATAGGATGAGGAGTCTGGTGTGATCTAGTCATCCTTACAGGGATCGATGATCCCGTTGAAGAGAGTAAGATCTAAGATTGTAAACATGCGTGGTGTAACATATTACCGAACCATAATAAAGATATTGAGAGCCAGATATTTTTGGACGTATCCCAAGAGGGGGTAAACCACGGTAACACCTATGTTATGTGAATAAATGTATGCGTCTTTGTTGCTGTTAAGTGGTGAATGTTAGATGAATGAATTAAATATTTATATCTGGTATTCCACATGCATGAATAGAATGACTATTACAATTAGATGTTAGACTGAATGAATAAAGATTACAAGGAACAACCGCATATCTCCACTCATTCCTAGGTTGCAAACACCTGAGTATTACAGCCACCCATAGAGCTATCTTGGGTGAGACTGTGCAATACACCCTTTGTACTGCATTTCCTCTAGTCTACCAGAGGGGACGACAATTTATAGGGCTTTTGTTGGTAGCTTATCAAATATGAACCAGGTTCAATCTATGATAGTAAGGTAGGATGATAATAACCAATAAAGAATCCTAAGTAGAAAAGTAGATAAAACCAACAAATGGTTATGTTTCCAGTTGGTTAGAATGGGATGGGATTGAGTATATGAGATTTGTGGAGGACGCGTCAAAAGAATGACAGGCCAGATGAAAAGACGTTGATAGAATGAGAATATAAAAGGGGATGTTGAGACTGTGGAATCCAACGAAGGAACAGGTCGAGCGCTGGTTGAAAACAAAGGAGATGAAGTTTGTGTAGAAAGATAACAGAAACTCGAAGTTCACACCGCACAAATATATGGACAAGTATGTATTTTGCAACTTGCATGAAGTATTTTTATGTGATTTCCCACATGTATTGTAGGAGTGGATAAAAAGGTTGAAAGAAAACCATCCCACAAACTAGATCAGACAGCTAGAGTGGAATCCTATAGAGATCGCGCAGTTACAACGAGTTGATAATAAGTTTACGCGAGCAATAGATTTCTAGTTAGACAACATTGTTGCAGGATTTATCACATAATTTGCAGTAGATACAATGAAGTCTTACAATGTGATAGAAAAAGAGTTCTTAAAGGGACCTTGAGGTAGGTACACCATATCGTTATATACTTGTATTAATATATTACTATATAACAAAGGTGTAATGACAATGGAATCAGATAGATAAACTTCCCTGCATGCATGGGGGAAGGGGGGAAGCAGTGACAGGAGAAGAAGAAATGGGAGGAGAAAGGGATAAAGGAAAGAAGGAGGATGCCTTGGACCCAATTACAATGGACGAAGAACAAATCAAGTAGATCATGGAAACAATTGGAAGAATGCACAATGGAGTACCCTACAAATATAAGATCAACACCAAGAAGAGAGTCGTAGCTGTGAGGGAGGGCTTGGCAAGTGATGAAGAAGAGGTAGGGGATCTCCGGGCTATGGAGAGGATTGAGGAAATCTTGTGTGCAACATATGAGAGGAAGATGAGAGGTCCAAGAGAGGGAATTGAAGGCAACACTCCTATCCATATCAATGTCAATGTGGAACCCATAAACCCATGTGCGACTAATACACCAAGAAGAACACCACCATTTAGACAAATGAATTTTGGAAGAAGGAAGACAACATGAAGTACATCTACACAAGGAACAACAACTAGAGGAGGCAGTTCAGGAAGAATTATTCAAGTATCTACACCACGCGGAAGTAGTATTTGAACATTCAGGATGGTAGGACAATATCCCACCATCAGGTTACCAGAATTCAAAGGAGAGGCATTGGAGGACCCTAAGAATCATTTGTTCATTTGTGAAAAGATCTGGGAAGAGAAACAAATCACAGATGAGGATACTAAACTTGCACAGTTAGATATCATGCTAAGAGATCATGCACTAGATTGGTACATGAGTTTAGTTGCAAACAGTCCGCCAAGGACAACTAGAACGATTGGAGATATCAAAAATCTATTGATAAATGAATTCCATAATCCTAGTTCTGAGGATCAATACATGAATGAGATGATAGATATTAGACAGAAACTAGGATAATCTATATCGTAGATTGACTGGAGATTCAAATGATTGAAGGGAAAGATAAAGTATGTCATGATAGATATGTAGCATGGGCATATGTTCATCAATTCACTGTTACCACACTTGAAATACTCTTTGCAACAATAGAAGTTTCAGACATAGGCAACGGCTCTACAGGAAGCCCTACAACTAAAAGAGAAACAATATCAGAATACAGATCCAGACATAGAGGAGCTGAAGGAGGATCTGAAGAACTTAACATTCTAGCTAAACCAGAACAAAGGTAAGGACAAAAGAAAATTCGTTTGGTGTACCACATGTAGGACATAAGAACACAATAAGAACAAATGTCCAATATTCACGTGGTACATGGAAGAAGGAATGCCAAAATCGTTGCCAACAGGAGGACTATTGTGTGAGATCTGTAAGAAACAGGGGCATGATCCATATCACTACCCAATGATGCAGAAGTACAAGACAATACCTAAGAGTTAATATTGCAACTTTTGCAAGTCAGTAGGCTGTGATGACAAAGATTGTAGTACCATGGAACTCATGAGGGAAAGAACTTCAAATGCTTACAGGGTGCAGGAAGAAATGATGATCGTGCAAGTTGCACCATAGTTTAACCAAGTACCAGCATCGTATAACACTACACAATAGCAGTATAACACCGCGCAACGACAATATAACACTGCACATCCGCAGTAAAATACCATGCAACCACACTATAATCATGCACAGTATAACTAGGCGCCTTAGTATAATTCACCATAAGGAGATCGAGCTGGATACAAAGGCGAAGGAAGAGGAAGATGAGGCTTTGGAAGAGGCAGAGGACCAGTGGTATGCCACAACTTTCAAAAACCAGGACACTATGCAAGAGAATGTCCACTTCCACTTGCGATGTGTATGTATTGTCGCGCATCATATCACGACATGGAAGAATGTCCTACACTATTGGGAAAGATCTTGGAAAAGAGAAATCAGAACAATCAGAATGTTCAGTGGATTTTGGCAGAAGTAAGGCATGAAGGAAGAAAGATCAACATAGTTATGTGGGGAGGAGATAAGGTAGGAAATGACATAATAAGACAAGATCCAGTACAACACCAATGGGTGAAGAAGAATGTCGAACCAAAGAAGTAGTTTGATGCGTAGAAAGAAAAGAAGATATTCAAGCAAGCCATATAAGAATTAGCAAAGCCAAACATTGCATCAACATAAAATCCGCAACATAATAAAGAATTACCAACATATGAGATGCCACCATCACTCAATCACACCAAATAAGCACAACCCCTAGGACAAGTAAGTACGATTAAGGTTTTTTTTCAATCCTTTGTTAAACTAATAAGTGATCCATCCTGTGTTAAAGTATTACAAAATATGCTGGAAAGATGTAGCATATAGGCAGAAGGAAATCTAGAATGGAAAACAATTAATCATTTGCACACAAGTAGGAGAACAAGAATAGATTTCAGACTGAAGGCTAACATTGGAGATTTCAACATGGGAGATATTATACTGGATTTAGGATCCAAAGTAAATGTGCTACCCAAGAAAACATGGAAATGTATGGGAGAGCCCATATTGGGATATTCACTTGTTCAAATTAAGCTAGCAAATCAACATAGAGTTCTACCAATTGGAAGACTAAAAGGGGTGACAATAGATCTGGATGGAGTGCACACCAAAGCCGATTTTGAAGTAATAGAGACAGTGGATGGCACAACACCTTACCCGACATTGCTTGGCTTAGATTGGGATTTCAACAATCAGACCATAGTCAACTTAAAGATGAGGAAGATGAAATTTGAGTCAGGGGAATACAGAGTCATTGCACCATTGGATCCATTAGAAGGAGAAAGGTTTGTAGAACCTACTTTCTTAGACCTAGAGGAAATTAACCAGTTGTACAAAACAACCGTGCGAGAAGAATATTATGTGAACCCAACTGCAGATGGGGTACTCAGTTGGAGAAGCATCACCTCATGTGTGTCAGACTCAGATACAGGCTTATAGAATTAACATAAGAGGTTACATGAAGTCTCCATGAGAAGAGGTGAAAGAATAGACCACACAGTAAGATGGGTAGGTATGGATATACGAGAACCTCCCAACTTCCATGGGGTGAATGACTTAGAAGCATTCTTAACATGATACGAAGATGAAGTGTTAGAAAACCAGAGGCTCTTAGCCATGGATATAACACTCAAGGAAACACCTGCAGTATGGTGGGGTGTGCACAAAGAAACAGTCAAACACTAGTACCAATGTAAGTTGTTATTGCACATCAGGTTTTCCGTAGAACAGGGAAACAACCAACAGCAAAAATATTATGGACAGTAGGCACTAGCAGAACACTCGGAGAAGTGCATAATTCTATGGAGGATGATACCACCATAGGAATGGCCTTATCATTTTGTTCACACATTATAAGGGATTCCATTGAACTGGTATACAGACCAAGAATTGCATAGAGGAACTACAAACTAGACAATATTACAACAAAAATTTACAATTACTTTCTCATTTGAGCATGAGAACCCCAACATAGACTTAACACTTAAACAAATCAAAGGGTTGATATTCATTTAAGAAATGGAAGTTGAACTCATGACATACGAAGAACACCAGAACAGAGGAACAGTAAAAGAACTCACTACAACAAAACCTGTGATTAGCTCCCTTTTTTGCTTCCACTGGCTATTTTAATGTATTTTTATCCACTCTTTTGCTAAAGTCGATGCTATTTATCGAGAGGGCGCTATTTATGAAGCTATTTGTGTCGAGAAACAAAATTGGGAACTAAACTAGGAGCTATTAGCGCCTAGTTTAATGCCCTTTTTAGCGCCTAATTTAGCTCCCAATTTAGCTCCCCGTTTAGCTCCTAGATTAGATTCCACTTTAACTCCCAGTTTAGCTTCCAATTTAGCTTCTAGTTTAGCTTCCATTTTATCTCCCAGTTTAGCTTCCAAATTAGCTTCCTTTTTAACTTCTATTTTGGCTTCCAATTTAACTCCCAATGTGCCTAAATAGTAATTTTGTTGAGTTTTTAGGGGTTAAGTGGTTAGGGGCTTTGGGGATTAGGTTATTTAGAGATTTTAGGTCTATGGATTAAGGGTTATTGTTTAAGGTATTAAGGGTTAAGGGATCAGGGGTTATAGTTTAAGGGATTAAGGATCAATGGATAATCGATTAGGTAGTTTAATGATTAATTGATTAGGGATTATATATGGTCAAGGGATTAATGACATCCATCGACCCTACACATAATCATTGATATCGTACACGCCTCATTTTCATCATCCGTCATTTCCATATGTAGAATATTTGTGGAATTGATCTCTTGAAATGCCATGGAACTTCCAATACACCCATCACAAATATTGTCTTCCATCGATCCCTCACAATGAGTAGTGAATGGGTCCAATGTTGAAATTTCTTCAGTTTGTTCCTGTATGCATCGAAATTTGACATGGTTAGACTAGACACATGTGTTGATGGTATGGGAGGGTTTCAAGACTCAAGGATATATGATGTCTCCACATAATCTTAGAGATCATCCATGTTTTCATCAACGTTCATAATGAATGTATCATTGTCATCATTTGTCATTTCCATATGTAGAATATTTGTTGGAACTCTCTTGAAATGTCATGGAACTTCCAATTCACCCACCAAAAATGTCATGCATCGATCCCGCATAGTGAGCAACAAATGGGGCCAACGTTGAAATTTCTTCAATATGTACCTGTATGCATCACAATTTTACATGGTTAGACTAGACACATGCCTTGACGATATGGGAGGGTTTCAAGACTCAAGGATATATGATGTCCCCACATAATATTTGATATCGTTCACACTCGCATAAACATTCATCACGCACGTATCATTGTCATCATTCATCATTCCCTTCTATAGAATCGTTGTCAGAACTATCTTGAAATTTGACATGGAACTTCCAATACACCCATCACAAATTTCTTCCACCGAACCTACACAATGAGCTGTGAATCGGGCCAACATTGAAATGTTTTCAATCTATTCCTGTTTGCATTGAAATTTGACATGTTTAGACTAGATAGTTGCCTTGATGGCATGGGAGGGTTTCAAGACTTAAGTATGTTTGATGTCCCTACATAATATTTGAGATCATCCATGTTCGCATCAATGTTCAATATAATGGATGTCTCATTTTCATCATTCGTTATTTCCATCTATAGAATATTTCTCAGAACTCTCTTGAAATGTCATGGCACTTCCAATACACCCATCACTAATGCCATTTTGCATCGACCTCGCACAATGAGCAGTGAATGGGGCCAACGTTTAAATTTCTTCAAATTGTGCATGTCTATGTCGAAATTGAACATGGTTAGACTAGACACATGCCTTGACAGTATGGGAGGGTTTCAAGACTCAAGGATGTCTAATTTCCCCACATAATCTTTGAGATCATCCATGTTTGCATCAAATTTCATAATGGATGTCTCATTGTCATCATTCATCATTTCCATATGTACAATAATTGTTGGAACTCTCTTGAAATTTCATTGAAATTCTAATTCATCCACCAAAAATGTCATGCACCTACCCCACATAGTGATCAGTGAATGGGGCCAACATTGAAATTTCTTCAATATGTTCTTGTATGCATCAAAATTTGACATGGTTAGACTATACATATGCCTTGATAGTATGGGAGGTTTTCAAGACTCAAGGATGTGTTATGTCCCCACATAATGTTTGAGATCATCCATGTTTGCATCAACGTTCATAATGAATGTCTCATTGTCATCATTCATTATTTCCATTTGTAGAATCTTTGTTGGAACTCTCTTGTAATTTCATGGAACTTTCAATTCACCCACCACAAATGTCATGCATTGACCTCGCATAGTGAGCAATGAATGGGGCCAACGTTGAAATTTATTCAATATGTGCCTGTATGTGTCGAAATTTGACATGGTTAGACTAAACACATGCCTTGATGGTATGGGAGGGTTTGAAGACTCAAGGATGTATATTGATGTCCCCACATAATATTTGAGATCATCCACATTTGCATCAACATTCATCATGCATGTCTCATTGTCATCATTTGTCATTCCCTTCTATGGAATCATTGTCAGAATTATCTTGAAATTTTACATGGAACTTCCAATACACCCATCGCAAATTTCTTCCACTGAACCCGCACAGTGACCAATCAGTGGGGCCAACGTTGAAATGTTTTCAATATGTGTCTGTATGTGTCAAAATTTGACATGGTTAGATTAGAAACATGCCTTGACAGTATGGGAGGGTTTCAATACTTAAGGATGTTTGATATCCCCGCATAATATTTGATATTGTCCATGTTTACATCGATGTTCAATATAATGGATGTCTCATTGTCATCATTCATCATTTCCATCTATAGAATCTTTTTCAGAACTCTCTTGAAATGTCATGGCACTTCCAATGAACCCATCACAAATGTCATCTTGCATCAACCTCACACAATGAGAAGTGAATGGGGCCAGCATTCAAATTTCTTCAAATTGTGCCTGTATGTGTCAAAATTTGACATGGTTAGACTAGACACATGCCTTGACGGTATGGGAGGGTTTTCAAGACTCAAGGAGGGTTTCAAAATTCCACTTCTGCATCAGCATTCATCATAAGCATCTCGTTTTCAATGTTCATTATTCCCTTCTATAGAATCGTTGTTAGAACTATCTTGAAATTTGACATGGAACTTCCAATACACCCATCACAAATGTCATGCACCGACCCCACATAATGAGTAGTGAATGGGGCCAATGTTGAAATTTATTCAATCTGTGCCTATATGCGTCGAAATTTGACATGGTTAGATTAAACACATGCCTTGACGATATGGGAGGGTTTCGAGACTTAAGGATGTATATTGTTTTCCCCACATAATATTTGAGATCATCCACATTTGAATCAATGTTCATCATGCACATCTCATTGTCATCATTCGTCAGTCCCTTCAATAGAATCGTTGTCAGAACTATCTTGAAATTTGGCATGGAACTTCCAATACACCCATCACAAATGTCATGCACTGACCCCACATAGTTAGTAGTGAATGGGGCCAACATTGAAATTTATTCAATCTGTGCCTATATGTGTCAAAATTTGACATGGTTAGATTAGACACATGCCTTGATGGTATGGGAGGGTTTCAATACTCAAGTATGTATTATTTCCCCACATAATCTTCGAGATCATCCATGTTTGTATTAATGTTCATTGTTATCATTCGTCAATCCCTTATATAGAATAATTTTCATAACTCTCCTTAAATGTATTGGAACTTCCAACATGACCATCACCAATGTCATCCACCGACCTTGCAAAGTGAACAATGAATGGGGCCAATGTTGAATTTTCTTCAAAATGTGACTGTATGCATTTTAATTTTACATGTTTACACTAGGCGCATGCCTTGATGGCATGGGAGGTTTTTAATACTTATGGACATCATTCTCTTCATCATTTCCATCATCATCATATTCATCATGACCCAATTTCTCCATCCATGCCTACAAAGATCAAACCTGACATACCCATATTTACAACGAAACCTAATGATTGATAAACCATGATTCTATTAAGTTGGGACATCCCAAAATAATTGTATATGATCCAGCATGCAAGTGGTTTAATTTTTAATGTGTTAGGGATTATATCGGGTGAAGGGATTAATGACATCAATCGACCCTACATGGTTACCAGTGAATGAGGCCAACATTGAAATTTCTCCAAGTTGTGCCTATATATGTCGAAATTTGACATGGTTATATTAGGAACATGTAGCTTAATGGTATGGGAGGGTTTCAAGACTCAAGGATGTCTGATTTCCCCACATAATCTTCAATATCGTCCATGTTTCAATGGGTTAGGGGTTAGATGGTATAAAGGTTAAGGTATTAGGTTTAGGCTTAGTGAAATATTTCAATTTGTTTTAAAATATAAATTAATGAGTAAACTTTGGATACATTAATTAGCCTAATTGTTTGGATTTACATTGATTTACATATATGATATATTTAATTATATTTTTTTAACAATTGCCAATAAATGACCACTAACCATGCTAACTCTTATATAAGTAATCCTAATTTTTTTTGCCAACAATTCATAGAAAAGATTGAACACTTTAAGGATATTGCCAAAATTAATTTGTATCATTAGAAATAATACTGAATCATTTAATGAAAGTTTGGGCCATAAGAATCAATGTCATTTTAAAAACTGGATTACAAATAATTTAGAAAATTTAGAAATCTTGGTCATTAACATTATTGTCTGCAACATTGTCATCTACTTTATCATTGTCAATGTTCATATGTTCTTTCAAGTATTTAATATTRTCATMATCCTCTTMTTGATCTGCATCATCTTCATCATCATTGAAATTTGACTGTAGACCATCTATATTGTTACCAGATGTATAATTTGGATCATCATTTTCTATACCATCCATATTGTTGTCTTCYATAAAATAATCTAACTCTGTATTGTTGTCTTCTTTTACCTGAACATAACCATCTTCAACATCATCATGGATGTTAATTTCTTCGATGTTCTCTAATCCWTCTCTCTCATTTTGTTGGACATCATTTCTATGCTCAATATCCACTAATGCATCGTCAAATACATGCCTTAATCTTGGATCATAATGTATGACAAATATCCATTTYGGGTCCAAAATATCTTCATAGAAAAATACCTGCACATGAACGACATACATATACTAGAAATATCTTATAACACTTTTATTTATTAATAAACACATATATTATCRAAAAAAACTATGAATCAATAGATTAATGATCACTATTGCTTCTTATTTGAGTTAAAGAAATACCTGCTCACAATGAATTGGTAGAACACAAGGCTCTGTATCCTCYGGTAGGAACCTCGAGGAATCTTTAGAAAAMAATCCACTATGGGTATCATGTCTTTGTGTCCTCTCAAATGMTTCATACCATCTACACTTAAAAATACAACATTTAAAAGAGCGGTAATCCAACTCAATAATTTCTTTGATTTTTCCAACATATTGTAGATTCCCTTCAATAATATTCTTATCTTTTGAGCTTGCTAGATTGGATTGCTTGAAATCAACCATGATGCCACAATCAAAGGATCGTCTCTTTACATATACACTTTCTACATGATAATGTCGTCCATATGCCCACATTGCAGGATATTCTCTCGCTTGTGAAAGACCATTTATTTCAATGAAAACAAATATAATGATGAATATTAAAATAGTTAATAGTGTCAAAACTGTAAGGAAACAACATTTTGTAAAATTCCAACTGTACCTTTCTTTCACACCCTCTACACATGTTGATTTCATCTTTTATTATGTTTGAATCTATACATGCATCTTCTATTTGATTTTGAATTTGTTCAGTAACCCAATCTAGAGTGCAATCTTTGCCCCATTCCCCAAGAAAATTACTGGGAAGTGGAGTGTTCCTTGGGTTGGATCTCTTAAACTGTCTCCTTGCTTCTAACACTGCTTCTCTCTTTTTGCCCTACAAATCAATCCATTTGTTCATAAATGCCATGTGGTACATAATGAACTTGTTGAGTATTGGACTTTCATCTACACCTATTACATGTCAACATGTTTATTTCAAACTGCAAATGTTATTAAGTTAATTTGACAAATAAATTACCAAGAAAATTAATGATTTCAAGGAAAACAACCACATTAATGATTATGATTTTACTTACTAATTTCTACTTGAACACCATTAGATTGTGGTTTTTCTCCATCAATAATATCTTATGCTCATTCTTCATACCAGAAGCATGGCCCATCTTCAAAATCCTTACCAAGGAATTCACATAGGAAGAAAAATGCTTCATTCAATACATACCCTTCAGCCATACAACCCTCTAGATGTGACTTTTTCCAGACATATCTTTTTAGATTTTTCATATACCTCTCAAAGAAAAACATCCACCTCGTTGATACGACACCCGCCAATTCAATGTCATCGACTAGGTGTATAAGTAAATGGACTTGCAGGTCCATGAAACTTGTAGGGAGGTCCTTATCAAATACACATACAATTTCTACAATTTCCTTCTTCCATTTTGGTACTTCACATTCATGGATCTCCTTGGAGGTTACCCACCTATTATAAGAATAGTAAATTAGTATGAACCTTTAGTGAAAATTAAAATGGAATATAATATCTCTATGTCTCTCACACATGAACATTTGATACCACATACCTTGTAAATGCTGACAATCAAATTATGGCATTCCTGAAGTCAACGATAAGACATGGATCCCCCCTTATTGCCAATGGCATGATATGCTATCAAACACATTAATCATAGGTCATTAGTAATTTTTCACACAACAAAATATCAAAATATATTTAGTACTAAATCAATGTTACCAATAAAACTTAAATGGTGATATATAATACCTTCAAAAAATTATGAAAATCATGTGTTTTAAATCCTGTGATATGTCCATCAACTGTAAAAGATTTATCCAATGATGACCCATAGCTAGTAGGTGTCCTTATTGAACAGATGACATTTTTTAGTTGGTCCAGCTTTTCTTTTTTCAAAATCCATGGAGCTTCTGCATATGTTTCATTTTCCTTGTTTGGCCACAAATGTCTTCTATGAAATTTGGTACTCCTATGCACATCTTCAAAAATGTCCCAGATTCTATAATTCAACATATATCAAGAAAAGAGAAGGACACCTTGTCTTCAAGGAGAGATATTAATAGATCCTTCCAGTAAGGGATATCATAAAATATGGATTTCCTTTTCATTCCTTCTGGCATATTAACTACAACTTGTTCTGGTTCTTCAATTGAATCACCCCAATCAAAAAAATCCTCCCAGCCTTTCAATTCAACATCTTCATACTTCTTAATCCAATCACCTAGATCCATAATCATGGGAGGGCCTCTATTTTCAACTTTTCCATCAAATTGATTCTTTAGACGATTTCTAAACTTATGATCTGTTGGTAGAAAAACCTTGTTGTTTCCGTAAATAAATTTATGTAGATCTTTAGAATACCTCCCTTGAAATTGATTTGCACATCTTGGACATGAAAATATCCCCTTTGTTTGAAGCCCTGCAATTCAATAAGTAATGTTAATAGCATTATAATAATAGTATAAAAGTAAGTATGAAAGTTGGGATGAAAATAAATTATGAGTGTGAATACGTAAATATTTTATCTGACCAGAACAAACACCAAGTCCTGGGAAATCATGAATAGTACAACATAGTACACCATACAACATGAAGGACCAATTTTATGGAGGACGTGATATGTCATACATTCTTATGCCTTTCCATAGTAGTTGCATCTCATCAATAAAAGGCACAATATAAACATCCATATTTTTAACTTGTTGTTTTACTGGAACAATGAGAGTCAGCATAAGGGGCTCCTTTATAACACTCATCCATGGGGGAATATTGTATACTATCAATCCGACTAGCCAAACACTATAATTTGAGCTGAGGAAAGAGAATGGGCACACTCCATCAATTGCAAGACCAAACCTAATACTACGTGGTTCATCTTTGAATTTTTTTGGCCATTTTTCCTCTATGTGTTTCATTGCTTTGGAGTCAGCCAGAATTTGCATGAATCCATATTTACTCCTATTCTTTACATGCCATTCCATCAATTGTGAAAGTGACTTACAACAAAACATTCGTTGAAGTATAGGTATAATTGGCATGTGACGTAAAACCTTTTTTGGAACTGTAGGACCTTGTACATTTGTACGATATATGTTCTCTTTGCATACAGGACATTCTACCTTATTTTGATATTCACCTCTGTATAAAATGAAATCATTTTTACATGAATGAATTTGTTTATATTCAATCCCCAACTCATCCAACAACTGACGTGCTTCTCTGCAAGTAGATGGCAACACATTCTCTCCAGGGAATATTTTAGTTTTTAGTGCCCTATAAGATTTCCAGAGATTAAATCAATTAAATGTTTGAATTATGATGAACATGTTTGATATGTCAATATACACTATTATTGTTTATATACAACATATGTTTTATAACATCCCATTAAACAAATATAAATGTAGTTGATGAATGTTTACAAATTATGTACACCAATTGACAATGCAAAGTAAGAAATACATTTCAACTCACTTCAGTAGGGTAGTGAATCATTTGTCTGACCAGCCAAACAATGATTTTATTTCTAATAATATCAATGTGCATGCAAGTTTTGAGGTTCTACTTGCACCCGATCTGAACATGGGTGTCTTTTCATCTTGCTTGATTGAGTCTTTCAGGTTGTTATCATCAAGATTACGTTGGTGGTAATCACCCCTACTATCATCATTACTATCAACCATATGATCATTATTGTCATGATTGTTTCCATCCCCAAAAAAACTTGTAAGAATTTCATTCAATCCTTCTTCATGCATTTCATTTTCACTATCATCGTCATCATAATTAAATCTATGTGGCATGTCATCATTGTATGCAAATATCATTAGCTCTTCAAACTTATCAACTGGTAGTATTCTCTTCAATGCCGCTCTTTTCTCCCTGGTATGGTTTAAAGGATGGTTTGGATCATCCCTTCCAAATCTCAATAACCCAGTTTGATCTTGGGTATTAGTAGGTGGATCATCAATGTCTTCTACCTATCAACATACACAAGAATTATTTAATGTTTGGAAAGATTTTGATAAATCATAATTGTATCAATTTCAAAGAAATATAATCAAATAT
>ML803738.1:0-69232 GCA_009831015.1 Picea engelmannii
GAAAGCACAAAAACGTATCGCTATTCATGTGACAAGCTTTGAAAGCTTTATGAGGTTCGGAAGGAGAAGAAAAACATCTTCAGATTTCAAGTATCAGACTTTGAAAATTCGTGCAGGGTGAAAGAACAGTGCGGCTCCAACAGAAGGGAGTCAACCCTTGTATTTCAAAGTTACGATAGCTGAGATGGTGACCAGACTTAATCAGACACCATGTGTCCTCCAAGACCAATGGTCCTGATCCTTTCGGGGATTCTCCTACCGAGAGTTCTCGCTCATATTCCTCCAACCACCTTTCCATATGACCTTGTGCTATGACCGTGGGCCTGCACCCAAAGGCACCTTTGAATCTCACGTATCGTGGATGGAAGGGAGTCAACCCTTGTATTTCAAAGTCAGGATAGCCGAGATGGTGATCAGACTTAATCAGGTACCATGTGTCCCGACTGGATCGGATGACCACGATCATTTCGTGACTTTGGCCCTAAGGGATGAGCCCATGCGCTAAAACGCGTGCAACTCCATGGCTCTGACTAACCCGATGACCATTGATCTGCTCCATCGATGGATCCTCGCCATTGAAAAAACAAAAATGCTAGCTCGCTTGATTTTAAGACCGAAATGGACTTGTTCTGTGTGCTGCGCTTGACGCTCATGAATGTGGCCTTTGAATAAAACACATTTGATGGGTTTTTAAAACCCATTTCTTCGCGTTTTACACCAAGGGCCTGAAATCAGAGAGAAACACCCCCCTTGCAAGAATTGGTTCTAACATTAGGCTCCATGGGGGATAGAGTCGTCCCTGCGATTCTCTAAGAACTCCTTGCAGTTTCAGTGCCTTGCTGTTGAGCCATGGAGTCATTTATTAAGCCGAAACTAAACAGAAAAACAATATTTACATAAACAGAGGAGTCGTCTAAGGCTCAAACAAAACATTTCTTCAGGAAATGCCCATTTACTGGGCCGTTAAAAACTTCTTCACCCTCCAAATCCTGCAACCTGTACGTGTTATTTAAGAATAATTCAGAGATTTTGAAGGCCCAATATAGAGGGCATCAAACTTGCTGTGTTTTCCCCTATCCTGCCTAGGTGCATCCCACTTAAGCACCAAATCTCCCAGCTTGAATTTCTTCTTCCTGACCTTCCTGTCAAAGGCCTGCTTGATCTTCTGCTGATGACTATGAGCTATGTCCATTACCTGCTCCCTAATCTATTTCACTTCCACTACTTGATGAATTATTCTGACCATATGGTCTGGCTCTCCTTCATGATCTTGAAAGAATTTCGCTACAGGTAAAGCGAGCTGAGTGGGAAACATAGCCTCCATCCCATAAACAAGTTGAAAAGGTGAGGTGCACAGGGACTTCTTTGTTGTCACTCGATCGACCCATAGAGCGAATTTGAGCTTTGAATCCCAGGCCCTCTTATTGTCTTCCAATAATCTTTTAATGAGTTTGATTAGAGTTTTATTGGAAGATTTTGCCAGTCCATTTCCTTGAGGATAATAGGGAGTGGAGTGGATTAGTGAGATCTTGAACTGCTCACATAACTTAACCAGAGGCTCAGACTTGAAAGAAGCAACATTATCAGTGACAATTCTGCTGGGATAGCCAAATCTGGCTATGATATCCTCCAGGAAGCTAATAATTGCCTTGTGTGAAGCACTCCTGGTGGGGGCAACCTCTATCCACTTGGTGAAATAGTCTGTTGCAGTTAGCATCCATCTGTGCTGGCCACTTGAAGGAGGATGAATTTCTCCAATGAAGTCCAACCCCCACTTTTGAAAGGGTGTTGAAGCTACTACAGGATTTAGAGGTAGAGATTTGAGCTGTTTCTTTCCTGAGAACCTTTGGCATTTGATGCAAGCTTTGACTTATCTGCAGAAATCAGTGAATAAGGTGGGCTAGTAGTACCCAACCCTGAGAATTTTGTGATCTATGGTATTCCAGAAATGATTCCCTCCACAAAGGCCACTATGGAGATCAAACATAACTTTCTGGGCTTCCTGTGGGTTCAGACACCTCAGAAACACCCCTAGAGGGTCTCTCCAGTACAAGACTTGGTCAATAAGGTAATATATGACCACCTTGAGATTTAAATCCCTTGCCTTGATTTTTCCCATTCCATCAGGAGGATTCAACTCTTGTAGAAAGTACAAAATGTCTTTGTACCAGGTGCATTCTGCTAGTGATAAGCCACCCTGAGAGCTTTTGGTGAACGAATCAACTTGTTAATTTTCTGAGCAAGCATTGATGAAGCTAACCCCCAAGGCCTTGCAATTAGATTCAGCCAGCAGCTTAGCTAAACCATGCGCTTTGACCAACTTGGTGGGCTTTATATCCAGGTCAAACTCAAGGATCTTGGCAATCCATTTACCTCTTCTCCCATCTATGTCAGGCTGTATAAGGATGTCTTTCACAGAGGCTGAAGGAACGTATGTAGTCACTCTTGAGTGCAAGACATAGACTCTGAGAGATTTGAGGGCTTTCACCAAGGCATAAGCCTGTTTCTCCATGATCTCATACCTGATTTCTGCATCTCTTAATGCCTTACTGAAAAAGGAAATGGGTTTCTCTCACCCTTCCTCATTTTTCTGCAATAAGACCGCTGCTACTGTATCAAAAGAGGCAAAATAAAAAACTAGGAAATCCTTGGAATAACCAGGACTGATCAACATAGGTGCTTCAGTCAATGCCTTCTTTATCTAGAAAAAAGATTCCCTGGGTTCAACAGTCCATTTTACTTCATCTCCCCTTCTGAGCATGGCTGTGATGTGTTTCACCAACTCAACAAAATTTGAGACGAACCTCCTCAGAAAGTTAATCTTCCCTAAAAAATCCTGGACTTCCTTTCTAGACCTGGGAAGTGACATAGTCTGAATTGCCTCTACCCTGCTGGGATCAATTCTCACTCCCTCTGCTGATACTATATGGCCTAACAACTTCCCCTCCTTCATAGCAAACAAAGATTTCTTGGGATTTAATGAAAGGCCAAACCTATGGCATTTCAAGAAAACTTTCCTCAAGTGACAACAATGCTCTTTATCAGACCTGGAGAAGACTTTGATGTCGTCCAGATAGATCACCACAAACTGATCTTTCTCGCCAATGAAGGCTATGTCCATGGCTTGCTGAAATGTTGCTCCTACATTCATTAATCCAAAAGGCATTTTGGCATACATGAATGTGCCCCAAGGAGTGGTGAAGGCTGTTTTTTCTCTGTCCTCAAGTATGACTGATATATGATTATAGCTAGAAAAACCATCAATCATGGATATCCTATATGCACCAATTACCCTCTAAAATATGTGTTCCATGTTGGGCAAGGGATAGTTGTCTTTCTTTGAGCTCCTATTCAGATTCCTGAAATCAACACAGAGCCCGATTTCTCCACTTTTCTTCCTCACCAGGGCCAAATTGGCCACCCACTCAGAATATCTCAAGGGGACAATGATTTGGGCATCTAACAACTTCTTCACTTCTCTCTCCATGACAGACAACAACATGGGATTTATCTGTCTTAGCTTCTGCGTAAATGGCTTAGCCTCTTCCTTCAGTGGGATCTTGTGTTCAATGACAGATGTGTCATATGTCTTGAGATCTTCATAGGTCCACACAAACACATCAGTAAATTCTCTTAATAACTCGGTATATTCGGCCCTCTGCTCTTTGGTCAAACTGCTTGACAACTTGACATACTTAGGCTCCTCCTGTGTGCCGATGTTGCACTCCGCTGTATCAACATCTTCATTTGAAACCCTACCCTTTACCACCACATCATTCCCATCGAACAATCTTTCTAAAGGGACTAGTCCCTTCAGAATGTGATTGCTAGGCAGATGAATAATAGGGTGACTAGCAATTTTATTTAAAAATACCTCAGGGTGAGGGTGACTTTCGAGATCAGGATCCTGATCATTATGCAATGCAGAAAATTCATCGACAGACTGAAGAAATTTTTTGATTTCAAGATCGTCTTCGAATACCTTCCAATGCTTGATATTGTCCGGTATAGATGACCTATATCTTGTCTCAACATCATATTTGATCTTAGGCGACAAAGGGATCCTGAACAGACTAGCTGAGACAACTAAATAATCAACCAAAGTATTTTCCTCTCTTGGAATAAAAGAAATGTTGAAAGCTGAGAAGAAATTATCAATCAAGTCCCACACCTCATTTTTGTAACTCCTGAGCCGAGGATGCTTAGCCCGATAAGCATTTCTGACTTGCTGGATTATCAACTCAGCATCTGCGAACACTGCTACCCCCTCAATTCCCATTTCTTTTGCAGCCCTTAAACTTAGAACAAGATCTTCATAATCTGCTACATTATTGGTAGCTTCAAATTCTAGCTTGTATGACAGGGATATGGTTTCCTGACAAGGCGACACAAAAACCACTCCAGCGCCAACGCCTTTGCTAGAAGAAGCTCCGTCGAAGAACATCTTCCAAACAGAGGTGGTTGGAGGAGGTACCTTGTGATTAAAAATGGGATGATTTTTTATTTTAAAAGGGGCTTCAGGAGTATCAGTGAGCTGCAATAAACTAGACCCAAAATTAGTGTCAAGTGCAAAGATAGGATGATTGGTGGGGTCTGCTTCATCACTAAAAATGCAGGCCAACTGAGCTTCTCTGTACAACCTCCCATGTTCCCCTCCAAATACTGGAATGGTGGCATATGTGAGATCCATATGTAATGTTCCTCCAAGTTTTTTAATCCAAGATCTTGACAACAACATGCCGAACTTGGGGGGAACATCAGCTACTACAATGTCCATGATCACACTCTTCATTGGTAGGTGAAATAAAGAGATCACCAAGTCTTTGATGACTCCAAGGCATTGCACCCTCCTTGAATCAAAAGAGTACAAATCATGATAAACCTTTGTCACTTCCAGTCCCAATTCTTCCATGACTATTTTGGGCATAAGGTTGTGGGAAGCTCCTGAATCCATGAGGCAATTATGTAACACCTTATCATGTATGTTCAGGGATGTGTAGAAGGGAGGGGATGAATCATCTCTTTCTTCTACCATGGGACCTAGGATGACTGCTGGCTTTTCATCTTGAAGATTTACTGAGTCTGTGGAAGGCTTGGGGGACTCAGATTGTAGCATTTTGGAGAGGGACCTTTTGAAATCTTCATTTTTAACTAGTTCTGAGAGGGGTACGAGAATTCTAATCTTTTGAATTTCTTGGTCAAAACTAAAGGAGGAAAGAGGCTTAGGAGCTTCCCTTACCTCAGAGACAGGTTCTTTGGCTAATGGTGAAGTATTCCGAGTTTTCTTTTCTTTAGTAGTGATTGTTGCAGGTTTGGTAGGCCTTTTCGCTATGAGGGGCTGATCATGGCTATCAAAATTCCCTTCTTTCTTCTTTGACCTGAGATGGTATCTGTTAGGAGTGTTTTTGGCCTTTTCCCCTTTACCCAACTCATTGATTTGAATGTTCATAAGGGATTCTTCATATGCAGATTGAGTCAAATGGGGAAAAGGGGAAGTGTCTTCTATACAGTGAATTTCAAGGTTGAGCTCATCTATCTCCTCTCCTTCCTCATGAGAAACTAGGTTATTTTGGAGGGGGGTTTGAATCCTCTGATCATCTCTGTCTTTTCTCCTTTGTTCCCTTGGCAAAGCCTGTGGCACATTGTTACTAGGCCTCCTGAAGCCTCTGTTATCAGTATTTTGGGGATTTCTGTACATGGGCTTCCCTTCTAACTCCCACCTTTCCATTCTAGCCGAAAGCAATTTTAGCACTTTAGTTACCTTGTCCATATGAAGGGGAATGGGAGAGGAAATGGATGGGGAGGCTTCAGGTCTCTTCCTGGATATGTCTCTATCATCCTTATTCCTAAGCCGATTAACAACCAATATGTTAGATTCTACTTCCACGACTGCATCTTGCATGTGAGCCAGAGTAGTGGCTCTCCTTTCCCTCAACAGGAGGCAAAAATCGGGATCAAAAGCGCTAGCATAAGTGATCTTAGCAGAGGCTTATGAGGGATTTATTTTAGCGGGGATCTTATTGTACATTTTATTGAATCTCTTGGAGAAGTCAGAGACAAACTCTCCTTCCTTTCTCTTCAAAGACCCAAACTCTGTCATGTAATACATGGAGTCTTTTTTGTCTCCCCACTGTCTCAAAAAGGAATTATCCAAAGCATCAATCCCATCGATAGATCCAGGAGGTAGGGCCCTAAACCACTTTCTAGCCTTGCCTTCAAGGCTATGGACGAAAATCCCCATCCATACATCTGCATGCATGATAACATGATCATCTGTAAAACTATAAAAGGCTTCATGGTGTTCTTCTGCAGCCATGTCTCCTTCGCCTGTAAACTTGGGCAACTGCTTAAGGTAGCCATCTACTGGAAGGGCATTGAGAGGTTAAGGTAACAAAAGGGGAGCATGCCTAGCAGCTATTATAGCCTCCATTCTGGTCATGGGGGGATTTTCTCTTGCCATAGGAATATTAGGTGGAGGAGAACTCGGAGGAGAAGGAGATCGAACAGGGGATACTGGAAATGAGCTTCTAGGTGGAAGGGGGAACAATGGGGGATTCAGAGAGAAGGCTAAGGGGCTTGAGTCAGCAGATGCTTCTCTCTGTGCAGTAGCAACAACAGTAATAAGAGGAGGGGTGGTAAATCTAGGAGTGGGGAAATATTCTGTGGTCCTGGGTCTATGCCAAGGTACAACTTCAGGGGAGAGGGGAGTGACAAGGATTCCTCCCTCCAATCCCATACAAGGAGGGGAAAAATCAGCAGGAACACTTCCAAAATTCAGGAAACGAGAAACTTCAGAAAAAGGTCTGCTAGGAAGCTGAGAAGAAGAAAATGGAGTTTCTATAGAAGGAGATGGAAAATTACTTGGTTCAACGGTGGAAGTTTCTCCTTCAGAGGCCTTTCCTTTTCTGATAATCACCTCCAGATCAGCTTCAGGCGTAGCTAGAGGCAGTTGTGGATGGGACCACGTGTGTCTACCTCTGGAAGCCACAACTAAAACAACAGGTTCACCCCAGTGGATTCGTCACAATGGAGTCGCCATGTGCACAGTAGCAATATCATAGGGCTTTGATGCCTGATGCACCTTCATAATCAGAGACTCGATGTCGTTCGATCCTAGGGAAAATGTTGAACTTCGTCCCTGGAAACGACACCATAAATGTTGGCGTTAGAAGTCACTCCTGGATTGTAGCAGGAGTAAGCCTGATGCCCATCAGTTTATGTCACTATTTGTTGATAAAGGGTGATGAATGGAAATAAACTCATAACAATATCGTTCTAACTCGGAAACTAGGCCAAGCAAGCATAAGCAGATGAGGTCTTGGTTTAACTTCAGAAAGTAAGTTGTAATAAGAGTGAGTAGGAGGAATATTTCTGTGAGTAAATGCGAAGGCCTGCTGTAGGGATCGAGCTTCTAACAGCTTGTAGAAGAAAAACTTGAACACAAGAACCTCTTATATTCAAGAGCAAACACACTAAAAGAACATAACAACGTTATAATAAATCCTTTATCATAACACAGTCACTACAATTCATGTGAATCAGTCAATCATGAACCCTTTTAGTATGAGATCGAAACCAGATGAAAAAGAGAGCTACCTTACATTAAACAAGAAAATTTCATATGCAAATACAAAGCCAGGAAAACCAGTGCTTCATTAAAACATTACAGTAAGGAGCTCTGCTCTACCATCCATCCTTACAAAAATACAAAAACTGAGTATATATACTAAGAGAAATTCACCCCCTTGGAAACAGAAGGGTAGCTGAGACATTAAAGTCCAATTTAGCGTGTGCGGGCTCCTCTGGTCAGACGAGGACATTAGATCGACATGGCTCTTTTAGGAAAACCCGCAAACAGGACGATCTTGGGCATAATGCTTGCCAGAACCTCCATGCCTTACATTCATGGCTTGAGCTAAGGTTTCAGCTACCTACTCAATTTTCATTAATTGCCTTCCTCCATGGTGGGTGGCCGAGACTTCAAGCACAAGGAACGACCACGCGCTTGTTTCCCAGGGCTCAGAGGCTAGCCTCCTTTTTATTTTGGCTCCACCCTCAATGTAACACATGGCCATGACCTGGAGCCTCGCTCCATAGGCATTTCGACACTTCTCCTTTCGGGAGATTCCACCATTCCAGCATCCAGGATCCTTGGTGACTAATTTTTGAAACGACCCTCCATATCGACGGTTGGATCTGGCTTCAAAATCAATGGACACGATCCATTTTCCCTTGAACACATTGGCTCCGCGCCCCTCATCTGCTTTGTCGCCTTTTCATATGACCCTGTGCTATGACCGTGGGCCCACACCCAAATATGCCTTCGCATCTCACGTATCCTGGATGGAAGGGAGTCGACCCTTGTATTTCAAAGTCGCGATAGCCAAGATATCGACCAGATTTAATTAGGCACCACGTGTCCTCCAAGACTAACGGTCCCGATCCTTTAGGGGATTCTCCTACTGGGAGTTCTCGCTCCTCTTCCTCCAATCACATTTCCATACGACCCTATGCTATGACCGTGGGCCCGTACCCAAAGGCGCCTTCACATATCACGTATCGTGGATGGAAGGGATTCGACCCTTGTATTTCAAAGTCACGATAGTCGAGATGGCGACCAGACTTAATCAGGCGCCACATGTCCCGACTAGATCGAACAACCATGATCATTTCATGACTTTGGCCCTAAGGGATGAGCCCATGCACTAAAACTCGTGCAACTCCATGGCTCTGGCTTACCTGATGACCGTTGATCTGCTCCATCGATGGATCCTCGCCGCCGAAAAAACAAAAATGCCCGCTCGCTTGATTTTAAGCCCGAAATGGACTTCTTCTATGTGTTGTGCTTGACGCGCATGAATGCGGCCTTTGAATAAAATGCATTTGATGGGTTTTTTAAACCCATTTCTTCACGTTTTACACCCAGGGCCTGAAATTGGAGAGAAACACCCCCCTTGCAAGAATTGGTGCTAACAGAGAAAACAATGTTCGTTCTTCAGAAACATTTTTATTGGCCAAAAATTCGATAGGACGTTAACAAGTATATCAGATCTTGCACTGCCTGTGCCATTTCCAAGCCAACCATTAAGAGGCAAGGCCTATACACACCTCTTCCTACTCCCGAAAAGCCTTGGGAATTCATCTCAATGGATTACATGTCCGACCTTCCATCCACCAGGCAAGGAAATGATTGTGTATTTGTGGCCATTAATTGGTTTTCGAATATGGACATCCTCACAGCCTGCAAGAAGAATATCATAGTGGCAGATACTGCCAAGCTCTTCTTCGAATGAGTGTGGGTCCACTTTGGGATACCATAGACGATCATGTCCGATGGGGACAACAGTTTCCTCAACACATTTTGGTCGAGTCTCTGGTCACAGTTGGACACCAAGCTCACAAAATCCACTGCTTTCCACCCCCAAACAGATAGCCAAACAAAGGTCATCAATCAGATGATTTTGCACATCCTGCACATGTACAACACTAAGAATCCACGTACATGGGATGAGAGTCTCACCTATGTTCAACACAGTTACAACAAAGCTCTCCATAGCTCCACTGACCATAGCCCATTTCAAGTGGGGTTGAGATTCCAACCTTTAGGAACCATTGATGTTGAACTTCCTCTTGCCACCACATAGAGAGACTCTTCCCATAATCAGTCTGCGATCGACAAATCCACCAGATTCATTGAGCGGATTCAACACATTTGCCAATAGGTCTAGGAGATTTTACAAAAATACAATACTAAGTACAAGAAGTGCCATGATTAACACATGATACCACACCAGTTTCAGGTTGGCAACAAAGTCTGGTTACATTTGCAAAAGGAGCGTCTCACAGGGCCCCATCGGAAGTTACACCCACTTCGCTATGGGCCTTACACTATCACCAAGGCCATGGGTAGCAATTCTTTTGAGCTCAACACTCCACCCTTCCTTGGCTTGCACCTAGTGTTCAATGTGGACCTCCTTCGACCATATTTTCCACCATTATTGAACACCTCAGATATCAAAAAACAACTGGCATCCACAGAGCTCAGCCCTGACTACATGGAACATGCATCCACTGATCAGATAGTAGACACACAGGTCAAGGGAAATTTCCAGTAGAGGATCCAACTTTATCGAGTTTTCAAGGCAGGGAAACTCCTTCACCAAGGCAAGTGGCTCACTCGGGGCCAAGTCCAACAGAAGTTTCCTCACCTGATGGGGGAACTCAATACAATGGAGACCATTGTTTCATGGGGGGAGGATTGATCCAGTTGTCTATTGGTGGCCACCCATCTATTCCAATTGGCTCCTCTTGTCCATTTTTAGTTCAACGCGTTCTTCTGTACTTCTTTGTAATTGTGGGTAATACACTTCTGGGGCTGTCTAAATCCCTACACATCTTCCAGGTGGATATTGGTGGCCTCTCACCTAATCCAACTGGATTATTTTTTATGTTTTCATGTCAACACATCTTGCTGTACTTCCAGGGCCATTTTGTAGGCCTAAACAATGTTTTTTTGACTCGCCACAATCGAATTGTACACGATGTCAGAGTTTGATGGCATAATGTGTATTTCTCTAAAGGACGTTTCCAATGGTCTATCACGCACCTTAAATGGAGGTCGTATGAAAAATCTACGACCCCGGGAAGTTGAGGTACCAACTTACCCATAGGGGCCCACATGACTTTTGACGTTTCACCTCCTAGGGTTAGGTTTTTGGATGTATGGGGTTTTGGAATTCATGAGTAATATCAAAAAGGCCTCTAGAGCCCCATTGTAATTCATTCTTCTCAGACGGATGTGCATAGCAACCACATCTCTTCTTAGAGATAGCTACCACAATTCGAGCAAGTATTTCAGTTCTGCAGTTTTATAGTTTCAACCTATTTCATTATTCAATAG
This sequence comes from Picea engelmannii, assembly GCA_009831015.1. Lineage (NCBI taxonomy): Eukaryota > Viridiplantae > Streptophyta > Pinopsida > Pinales > Pinaceae > Picea > Picea engelmannii. The sequence continues at coordinate 10,901 of ML803738.1, forward strand.
AAGATATTGTTCACTAGATATTTGTGTGATTCTTCATATCTCCTTGTTTATTGTATTTAGTCTGTTAATCAATTCGTCCTGCTCCTAAATTCGGATAATAAGGTGCCCTTATTTATTGAAGGTTCAAACTTCGTTCTCTTTTCCTTTGGAACATGTATAAACACTGGAAAACCAAAAAATCCTCAAGTGACTGAATTTTGGTTTCTTTCTAGTGAACATCTCTTCAGGTGTATTGTTCCCCAATATCTTGTGAGGACTTCTATTCTAAACATACACGAATRTATTGGATGCTTCTACCCATAAATGCATGGGTAATCCTTGGTCAGGGATCATTGCTTTAGCTGCTTCTACAATGGTTCTATTCTTTCTTTTTGCAACCCCATTCCATTGGGGGTTGTAGGGAGTTKTTAGCTCCCTCTTAATTCTTGCTTCTATGTCAAATTATTTAAACTATTTTGAGGTGCATTCACCTCCATTATCAKATCTCAAGACTTTAATCTTCCTTTCAGAGAGATTTTCAACTAAAGCCTTGAATTCCTGAAATTTGTTGAAGACTTCATCTTTCACTTTCAAGAAGTAGATCCATGTGTTTTGAGAATAGTCATCTATGAATAAGACATAGTATACAAATTTTCCTAAGGATGGTATCGACATCTGCCTGCATACATCGGAGTGTATGATGTCCAAGATCCCCCTGGAATTTCTATCATTGCTAGTAAATCTTCCCTTGACATTCTTGCCAAGCGAACAACTTTTGCATACTCCATCATGTTCTACTTGAATGTCTGGTAGACCTGTAACTATTTTTCTTAATACTGATAGTGCTCTATAGTTTATGTGAGAAAGTCTTTGGTGCCATAGCTAACTAGAGATCACACTGTTATGTACAAGGGCTTGTTCTTGGTGTCCCTTCAATTTATACAATCCTCCCTCTTGGACACCAATCATGGTAGCTTTATCTATGCTTGAATTCTTAGGCCATGGAAGAACTTGGCTATCCACAAAATATACCCTAAAACCTTTATCTTCTAAAGCAGAGATGGAAAGTAGATTCTTCTTCAATCCTTGTACAAAAAAATATCTTTAATTGAAAGAGGGTTACCTGAGTCAAGTTGTAGGGAGTTTTTGTTGGGCGTAGACTAACTTTGAGGGAAAGGCACGACGTGGGAGGCAAATGCGCATGCAAAAGGATCAACACATGTAAAACAAATGCGCATGCAGAAGAGGAAGGAATGTGAGGCATACATGCAAGAAGACCTAGCCATGATAGGGTTAGGTTTTTGGTAAGAGAATGTAATGGATGGTAAGCCAAAAATATGTATAAATTGGTACCTAGGAGGTCTAGGTAAGGGGGATCGGAGTTGGTTGGATGCTAGTGTGTTAGAACATTGTTAGTAGTTGTTATTACTTAATGCGACTGTAAGTCTGATCTAATTTTGTAAGATGTTGAGACAGGGAGAGGGATTAAAGTAGATCTTGAGGGTTATATCGCAAGCTGAGGAGCTTCATGCGAACTAGTCTGCCTCATTGTAAGATCTTGACCTGTTTTAAGGAAGAGTTGTAATGCGTGTGGCGCTATAGGTTTGAATCAAAGACAATAAAAGAGCATAATAACCAAATCTTTGTGGATGTATCCCAAGAGGGGTGAACCACGGTAGACCCTGCGCTGTGTGACTGAATGTTATGTATCTTCTTTGATGTTGATGGTTAGATGTTAGATAAATTAATGAAGGAATTAGTTAGATATGATATTTTACCTACATAAGTAAGAATGACAATGTAATAAATCTAGATGTATGAACTAGTGAATGATTAAAGGTCACCAAGGTTAATCACAGATCCCCATTCATTCCCAAGCTACAAGCATCTAAGTGTTACAACCACCCATAAGACTATCTCAGGTGAGACTGCGCAGTACATCTTGTGTGTTGTGTTTCCTTCTGGTTTACCAGGAGGGCTGATAGTTTTAGAGGTATTTTGTTGGAATCTTGTTCAAATATGAACATGGGTCAACTTATGACATTAAATGAAGATTAGAGTAGATAAAGTAATAACCAACAAATGGTTTCGTTGTTGGTTGGAATAGAAATGGATTGAGTGAAGGATATTTGTTGAAGAGTCGTGAAGATACGATGACACAATGTTAAAAGAATGAGAATAAAAAAGGGGATGTTGAGACTGTGGAACCCAACGAAGGAAGAGATCGAGAGCTGGTTGAAAACAAAGGAGCAGGAATTTGTGCAGAAAGATAAGATAAACCTGAATTCAACACCATGCAAATAACTGGACAAATACGTATTCAACGACTTGCATGAAGTATTTTTTTGTGATTTCCCGCATATGTTGCAGGAGTGGATATTGAGGTTGAAAGAAAACCACCCTACAAATCGGATCAGACAGCTAGAATTGAATCCTACTGAGATCACGCAACTACAACAAGTTGACAATAAGTTTACGCGTGCAGTAGATTTTTGGTTAGACAACATTGTTGAAGGATTTATCACATAATTTGTAGTAGATACTACGAAGTCTTACAACGCAACAGAGCAAGAGTTCCTGAAGGGAACTTGAGGTAGGTATATGATATCGTTGTACACTTCCATCAAGATGTTACTGTATAACAAAGGTGTAATGACAATGGCCTCAGACATCTAAACTTCCCCGCGTGCATGGGGGAAGCAGTAACAAGAGACGAAGAAATGGAGGAAGAGATGGATAAAGGAAAGAATGATGAGGCCTTGGATCCAATCACGATGGAGGAAGACCAAATCAATAATATCATGGAAAAAACTGGAAGAATGCGCAGTGGATTACCCTACCAATATAATATAAACAATAAGAAGAGAGCCATATCCACAAAGGAAGGCTTGGCAAGTGATGAAGAAGAGGTAGAGGATCTCCAAGATGTGGAGAAGATTGAGGAAATCCTGCACGTGACATATGAAAGGAAGACAAGAGGTCCAAGAGTAGAAACCAGAGGCATAACTCCTATCCATATCAGTATTAGTGTGGAACCCATAAACCCATGTGCGACTAATAAACCAGAAAGAACACCACCGTTTAGACAACTAAATTTCAGTGGAAGAAACACAGTAGGAAGTATTGCATCCACTTAGGGAGCAACGAATGGGGGAGCCAGTTTAGGAAGCATTAGTCAAGGATCTACACCGCGTAGAGGTAGTAGTTCAACATTCAGGAGGGCATAACATGATCCCACCATCAGGTTACCAGGATTCAAGGGAGAGGCATCAGAGGACCTTGATAAACACTTGTTCATTTGTGAAAAGATCTAGGAAGAAAAACAAATCACAGATGAGGAAACTAAACTTGCACATTTATCCATCATGCTAAGAGACCACACACTGGATTGGTACATCAACTTAGCTGCAAACAGTCCACCAGGAACAATCAAAACAATTGTGGATATCAATAAGCTGCTGATAAATGAATTTCATAAGCCTAGCTCAGAGGATCAATACATGAATGAGATGATAGAGATCATGCAGAAACCAGTAGAATATGTCTAGGATATAAACCAGAGATTCAAACGATTGAGGGGAAAGTTGAAGTATGTCATGATAGATATGCAACATAGGCATTTGTTTGTCAATTCATTGCTACCACATTTGAAATACCCCTTGAGACAGTAGAAGTTTCAGACCCAGGCAAAGGCTTTGCAGGTAGCCTTGCAACTAGAAGAGAACAAATATCAAAAAATAGATCCAACAATAGAGTAGCTCAAGGAAGACCCGAATAATCTATCATTTCAATTAAAACAGATTATGGGTAAGGACAAAAGTGAAGTTGTTTCGTGTACCACATGTAGGACAAAAGGACACCACAAGAACAAATTCCCAACATTCGCACAGTGCATGGAAATGGGGCTGTCAAACACTTTTCCATCAGGGGGACTGTGGTGTGAGATTTGAAAGACACAAGGGCATGATCCATATCACTTCCCAATGATTCAAAAATACCAGATAATTCCTAAGAGTTCATATTGCAAGTTTTGCAAGTCAATAGGCCATGATGACAAATATTGCAGGACAATGGAGGTGATGAGGGAAAGAACATCAAACACCTATAGGATGCAGGCATAAATGATGATAGGGAAAGCTATGCCGCAATTCAGCCAAGTACCAACCCCATATAACATTGCACCACAACAATATAACACTGCGCAGCCACAGTACAATACCACATAGACACAATATAATCTCGTGCAGTATAAACAGGTGCCATAGTACAATGCACCATGAGGAGATCGAGTTGGCTATAGAGGTGGAGAATGAGGTAGAGGAGGTTTTCAAAGAGGTAGAGGACCGATGGTATGCCATGGGTTTCAACAATGTTGGCACATGGGCAGACCCAGGGTTCAACGCTTCAACAACGCACCAACAAAACCCTAACTACTTGCCCTTTCAGCAACACCTGCGAAGCATATGAAGTCTCACCCGAGGTAGAGGAAGGGGTGGTTGCAGGATTCAAATGTCTGCAACCTAGATGGGACATAGATCTGTGATTAAAATACTCTAACAAAGCACTTAGCAGTTAACATTCATCAATATTTAACCTTTATTCACATCACAGATACAAACCTTAATTACAGAACAATGCAATATTCTACTAGATCTAACACATCTAAGCACTTAGCATGGAGAGATAGATCAGATATAACATTCATTCACCTTACCAAGCACTAAGATATTATACTATATTCATCATACATAAAGATATCGACACTACACATAAATCACATAAATAAGATAACAACCATAATGCACAAAGAAAGCATAACACATGATATAAATGGTTCACCCTAGTGTGGGGCTACGCCCACCAAATCTTTGTCTCCTTTATTATCTTCTGTCAATCTTCTACAAGCACAGAGCCATAGGAACCCACTCCGCATAGGACATGAGATATGCGCACACCTCGCCATATCCTCCTTCCTCGAGCTAGGTTTAAGCACAAAGACTTCTTACTGTCTATACACAAGCTTCTTACAATCACTTGCACTTAGCTCTGCAAGTTCTTAACACATAGCATGCACAAAGCATCCACAACTATTCTCACTTAGCACATTGGCCTCCACTTTCCCCTCTACTTACATCACCTAACTTTCTATTTATACATTACAAAATGGGCCTAAACATGGGTAAACCCATGGGCCGACATCCCATACCCGTTACATAAACCCTAATCCCAAAAACTGCCCTAAAAAGGGGATAAGATCTTGCGATCTCTTCTTCGACTTGCGCTCCACCTTCGACCAGCTTGTCGAAGTCCCAAAACAGGTCAAACATGACCAAGGATCTCCAAAACTTGGTCAAGGGCCAACAAACAACCAAGATAGTATGAAAGAGAATGTCCACTTCCACCTGTGACATGTATGTATTGTCATGCATCCGATCATGAAACAAAAGACTGTCCGATACTATTGGGGAAGATCTAGGAAAAGAAAAATCAGAACAATCAGAATGTTCAAAGGATTTCTGCAGAAGCAAGGGATGATGGAAGAAATATCAACATAGTTACGCACAGAGGAGCTAATATAGGAGATGATATAGTAAGACAAGATCCAACACAACATCAATGGGTAAAGAAGAACACTGAACCAAAGAAGCAGTTTGATGCGTAGTACGAAAATGAGATATTTAAACAAGCCATAAAATAATTCTTGAAACTGGACATTGCATCCACATCAACTACACAATATACTCAGGACGTACCAACGTACGAGATGCCTTCATCGCTGGATCACACTAATGAACCACAACCTATAGTACAAGTAAGTACCATAAAGGATTTTTTGAAATCTTGTGTTAAACTACTAAATGATCCATCATCTATTAGAGTGTTAAAAAATATCGTAGAAATATGTAGCACAAAAGTAGAGGGAAAAATCAACTAGAAAATAATTAATGATTTGCATATGAGGAGGAGAACAAGCAAAGAATTCAGGTTGAACACCAACATTGGATATTTCAACATGGGGGATATCATACTAGATTTAGGCTCCGAATTGAATGTACTACCCAAGAATACATGACAATGTATGGGAGAGCACACATTAGGATGTTCACATGTTCAGTTGAAACTAACAAATCATCACAGGGTTCTGCCAATTGGAAGGTTAAAGGGTGTGATAGTAGATCTAGATGGAGTGCGCATTAAATCCATTTTCGAAGTGATAGAAATTGTGGATGTTAGAACACCTTATCCATCATGCAAGGAATATGACTTTCAAGTCAGGAGAGTATAGAGTCATTGCACCATTGGATCCATCAGAAGGAGAAAGGTTTATAGAACCCACTTGTTTAGACTTGGAGGAAATTAACCAGTTATACAAAACCACTGTGCGAGAAGAAGATTATGTGAATCCAACTGCGGATGGAGTAATCAGTTGGAGAAGTATCACGTCATGCACGCCAGACTCAGATACAGGGTTGGAGAATTGGCAGCAATGATTACATGAAGTCTCCACAATAAGGTGCGCAAGAATAGACTGCACAATAATATGGGTGGGTACATAGATAAGAGAATCTCCTAGCTTTCATGGGGTGAATAACCTAGAGCTATTCCTCACAAGATATAAAGATGAAGTGTTAGAAAATCATAGGCTCTTAGCTCTGGACATAGCACTCAAGGAAACACCTGCATGATGGTGGGGTGCACACAAAGAGACAATCAAGGTCTGGTACCAATGTAAGCGATAACTGCGCATAATATTTGGCAGAGAACATGGAAGCAACCAACTGTAGAGATATGACAGAAAGGGGAGAGCAGCAGAACACTTGGAGAAGTGCATAACACTATGGAAAATGACACCGCCAGAAGAATGGCCTCATCACTTTATTCACACACTGGAAGGGATTCCAACAAATTGGTATATAAACCAAGAACTGCTCAGAGGCACTGCAGAATGGACAATGTTACATCCGAATTTTATAGTCATTTTCTCATTTGAACATGAGAACCCCAACATAGATTCAACACTCAAACAAATCAGAGGGGTGATATTCATTAAGGAACCAAAAGTTGAACTTATGACAGAATATCAACAACAAAACAGACAAAAAGTGAAAGAACTGATGTCATGATACGATGTGCAGGAAGAAGCACCAGATGAAGATGACCCACACAACATTCAGATTATAGAAGTTGAAGGTGAAAGAGGGGTGGAAGGCCCACCTCTAGAATCAGAAGTGTTTTCTCCATCGATGAAGGTGAAGAAAGTCAATATTGGGACAACTGAGAATCCCAAAATGGTCAGCATTGGAGACTACTGGGATGAGAAAACAATAGAAAGCATAATATAGTTACTGCGTGAGTACATTGACCTATTCCAAACAACCTTTACAGAGATGAAATGCATAGCAGGAGAACTAGGAGAGATTAAGATACCTCTCAAATATGATGCTAGATCAGTCAGACAATGACCATATAGACTGAAACCGATATATAAGCAGAAAGTAAAATAAAAAATTGACAGAATATTGGAGGCTGGAATCATAGAACTAGTGGAGGAATCTGAATAGGTAGTCCCTATGGTAGTTCAGGAGAAGAAGCAGGGAGGTATAAGGATATGAGTCGACCCGAGGAAGCTGAATGATGCTTGCCTACATGACCCTTTCCCTACCCCTTTCACAGATGAGGTATTAGAGAATGTAGGAGGCCAAGAAGCATAGTCATTCACAGATGGATTCACAGGCTACCATCAGATCTGTTGGCACATGGGAAGACCCAGGGTTGAATGCTACAACAATGCACCAACAAAACCCTAACTACTAGCCCTTTCAGCAACACCTGTGAAGAAGATGAAGTTTCACCCGAGGTAGAGGCAGGGGTGGTTGCAGGATTCCAGTGTCTGCAACCTTAGCTGGGACACATATCTATGATTGTAACACCTTGACAAAGCACTTAGCAATATAGTTCATCAATGTTTAACCAATATCTACTTCGCATGTAAATACCCTAATTACATAGCATCACATTATTCAACCAGATATAACATCTAACAACACTTAGCATGATGAACCAGATCAGATCTAGCATATTCAAGAACTAAGCACATTCACACAGGTCAGATCCAACATTTGCTCTCACTATTAAGCACAAAGAAACAAAAGATCTACTTATCATTCATCTTTATCAAATCACTAAGCAAGCAAATACATAAACACATAAACACATCACACAAAGCATTCACAACATAGGATGTACGTGGTTCACCCCCACCCTCGGGCTACGTCCACCAACTCTTCGTCTTCTTTATTAGCTTTCTTCAATCTTCTTACATGCACAGAGCCTTTAGATCAACTTCGTAGAGGACATGAGATATGCACACTCTTCACTAGATCCTCCTTCCCCAAGCTAGGTTATGGCACAAAGCCTACATATAGTCCTTACAACCACTTGCACTCAGCCTTGCAAACATACACAAAAAACTTACACCTATTACTTGCACTGAGCACCACTTACAACTGACTTGTCATTCACACTTAGCCATTCATATCTGTATATCCTCACTACATCGCCTAGCATCTATTTATACATTACAAAATTGGGCCTAAACATGGGTAAACCCATGGTCTGACATCCCCATACCTGTTACATAATCCCAAATCCCAAAAATCCCTAAAAGGGGGTCGAGATCCCGCAATCTCCGCTTCGTCTTGCGCTTCGCCTGTGATAGCCTGTCAAAGTCCCAAAAATAGGTCAAACATGACCAAGGATCCTCAAAACTTGGTCAAGGGCCAACATGCCCCCAACACTCACCTGTGACTCGTCCCGAGTCACTCTGATCTGGATAATTCTGCATCAAAAGACTCGAGTTGTTTCGACTTGTTACTGTGCCATGACCACTTGTTCAACGGACTCTTGGATAACAACTTTCTTGATAGGTCCCTCTAGGTGTTGTTCTGCTATAGTGACAACTTTCTCTAGTTCTCCTCCTCGGCCTTCGATCTCTATGAATAGTTGGCAAGCCTCATCCTGTATAGGTTGGAGCCTCTGAGTCACTTCCATGAATTTTATTTGAATGGTGTGGACTTGCTGTTGAGCAGTGCGCTGCTCTTGGGATCGCTTCATTCTTTCAACAACTAACATGGGCTTCAACTGCGCCTGTATTTTTTCTGCTTGATACTTCGACTCTTGGATATGTGACTCCAGTGTCTTTAGTTATGGATTCTCAGTGAGTCACTCATATGTCTGGGCACTACGATCACTCAGTTGTTTATTGTCCAAGGCGAGGCCCTTGATTCTTTCAACTGTGCCTCGAGCAATCGATTCTCTTTGATCTCTCACATCCTGCGGAGTGTCGGGCACTGTGAGGAGCTCTAAGTTTTCTATTATTTGTTGTAGCTACTGGAAAGCTTCTGTGAGTTGGTCTACTTGATGCATGACTCGGTCTTCTGCCTTTGGCTCTAGACCCGTCACAGAGAAAAGTGCTCTGTTGACTGCTTCTTGCACTTCAAATTTCTCTGCGAGCCATTGTTCTTTTTCCTATTAAATCTTTGCTTTCTCCTCTTCAAACTTTGTCTGGAGGGCAACCTTCTCCTGCTCTGCAACTAGGCATTGTTCTACTATTAATTCTTGCACTTGCTTCAAGGCCTGGGTGGCTTGTTCTATTTCTTCTTGTGTGCGACGAAGGCAAGCTTCGGTCGCATCAACTAGTCGTCAGAGTTGGGCTGACTCATCTCCCAGCTCTAGTTCTCTCGATGGCAGAGGCACAGTCCCAACGGTTTGATGGCGAGCTTCCTAGCCATAAATGTTGTTCTAACTATTCGAGTCTTCAGGCTAACGGTTATGATGCCTCCAACGATCATATTTGTTCGCCATGGCGAAGTTCCATGTGACGCTGTTCTTCTATCCCAGTGAAGTTCCAGTTTTGCAAATTTTCCCTCTATGAAGTTCCCTCTGGAACCTTCTGTAACATTTCAATCTTTGCTCTCTTCTTGCTGATATTTATAGCCTTTTTCCCGGTTATCTTTGTCTCATTATTCCTCTTTCGATTTTGGTTCTTGTCTTCTTTTGGCATAGTAACTTCACGCTGTTGAGATTCTTTCCTAGGATTCAAGGGAAATACTTCTTCTGGGGTATGTGCTTCAGTCTTCTGTGAGTCTTCTTGTGTTCTTCCAATGTCGACATCTAAGTCTTTGGTTTTAAATATCTTTGATCTATTCTCCTGTTATGCAATCAAGTACACGATCCTCCTAGTCATGAAATCTTTTAATTCTTGCTTCTTCTGCTCTAAGACTTCTTATTCTTTCCTTCTAGTCTGATCCTTCTCGATCCAAGGTTTTCCTAGTAACATAGTAAATGGAGTGTTGTTATCAATAAATTTAACAACCTCAAAATATTCCTCTGTCAAAGTTCCATGAGCACTCATAGATATCTGGGTAAGTCTTCCACATAGGGTTATCAATTTTCCTCTAAATAATCCTATTCCTCCCAATGAAGGAATCATAGCAGAATTTCCTATAGCTTCCCAAGTTCTTTCTATCATTATATTCACCTGTGTTTCTTCATCCATAATACAATCAATGCCGAAGTCTCCTATTCTTACTTCTATTTGCTCTTTCTCTTTTAAGATCTCTGATAGATTAGTATCTCGATGGTCATTCAGGGTTTATTTCATCTATAATAGTACAGTCTCTGATTCCTTCTGGGGTTCTGCCAAGGTCTCAGTTTATTGACCTTTCTCAGGGTCTACTTGTTTCATATTCATTTTTTCAAGCTTAGCAATCATTCTAGGGAAATCTAAAACTTCATGGTCCATGGCTTTACAACAAAGACAACTAGGTCTTCTACCAGGACATTTCTTAGTAAGATGTCTTGGTCTTCTGCAACTGTAACAAAGGGTTAATCCTCTCTTTCTCTTAAATGATCCCCAACCTTTCCTGTACTGCGCACTAGGATCATAGTGGATAACCTGCAAAAAAATATTTCTAGGATCCTGCATCCATTTGTTAGTCCAAACATTATTTCTATGCATAGGTATAACATATCTTTCATTATTTCTATCAGATCTATTCATATCAAATCTTCTTTCATCTAGCTACACCCTACTTTTCAAGATAGGACAAAATTTATCAAACATACCCAAATCCATACTTTTGAAACAAAAATTTCCACTAATATTACCTTTAACAAAGCACAAAGCTTATAGATCTTATCTCTTTTCTTCAGATCCGACTTCTTTTCTTAGCACATAGCTTTCACAGATTAAGTAGGATGTTGCACACTAGGGAAAAATATCTATGCACAGAGCTTTCGCAATTTCAATTCATATCTTCACACAAACCTCCTTTTTCCTCAGTTCCCATCAATCACAGTTTCAGGTCCGATCTTTGCACAAAGCTTCTTTTTCCTCAGTTCCCAGCAATCACAGTTTCAGGTCCCGACAACAGAACCATTTGTTGGCACAGGGGCAGTCCCAGGGTTCAATGCTACAACATCGCACCAACAAAACCCTAACTACTGGCCCTTTCGGTAACACCTGCGAAGCAGATGAAGTCTCACCCGAGGTAGAGGCAGGGGTGGTTGCAGAACTCCAGTGTCTGCAACCTTAGCTGGGACACAGATATGTGATTGTAACACCTTGACAAATAACTTAGCAATATAGTTCATAAATGTTTAACCAATATCTACTTCGCAGGTAAATACCCTAATTACAAAGCATCACAATATTCAACCATATCTAGTATCTAACAACACTTAGCATGACAAAACATATCAGATCTAGCAGATTCAAGCACTAAGCACATTCACACAGGTCATATCCAACATTTACTCTCACTATTAAGCACAAATCAACAACAAATCTACTTATCATTCATCTATGTCAAAGCACTAAGCAAGTAAATACATAAACACATTAACACATCGCACAAAGAATTCACAACACATGATGTCAGTGGTTCACTTTCACCCTGGTGCTACGTCCACCAACTCTTCATCTTCTTTATTAGCTTTCTTCAATCTTCTTACATGCACAGAGCCTTCAGATCAACTTTGCAGAGGACACGAGATCTACACACTCTTCACTAGATCCTCCTTCCCCAAGCTAGGTTACAACACAAAGCCTACATACAGTCCTTACATCCACTTTCACTCAGCCTTGCAAACATACACAAAGCACTTACAACTGTTACTTGCACTCAACACCACTTACAACTGACTTGTCATTCACACTTAGCCATTCATATCTGTATATCCTCACTACATCGCCTAACATCTATTTATACATTAAAAAATGGGGCCTAAACATGGGTAAACCCATGGGCCAACATCCCCATACCCGTTACATAATCCCAAATCCCAAAAATCCCTAAAAGGGGGCCGAGATCCTGCGATCTTCGCTTCATCTTGTGCTCCGCCTTCGACAGCCTGTTGAAGTCCCAAAAATAGGTCAAACATGACCAAGGATCCTCAAAACTTGGTCAAGGGCCAACAAGATCAATATAGCCCTAGAATATGGGTACAAGATCAATTTTTCCATAGAATGGGGGTCCTACCAGTACAGAGGCATGCCTTTTGGACTAAAGAATGCACAAGCAATATTATCAAGAGTAGTCATAGATGCATTCAAAGAATTCATCCGCCAATTTTTAGAGGTATATCTGAAAGATTGGACAATCTACAGTCTGTTGAAATACAATGTAGAGGTATCAAGGATGATGTTGGAAAGATGCAGGCAATGTCAGATATCATTAAATATCAAGAAGTGCATATTTGGGACACATTTTTGGAAACTATTGGGCCATATAGTGTGCAAACAAGGCTTGTTGGTAGATCCTGCAAAGATTGCAGTGATTTTCAATTTACCACCACCTAAATCAGTACGTCAGTTGAGAGAAACATTGGGACACACATGCTACTACAGGAAATTCATAAAAGGGTATGCACAAATCACTGCGTCGATGGAGAAACTGTTGAGGAAAGATAATAAATTTCATTGGAATGAGGATTGTCAGCAAAGATTGGACACTCTAAAAGCAAAAAATGGTAACAACACCAATACTATTATTCCTAGATTGGGAGAATATATTCCATGTGCATGTAGATGCATCAACGATAGAACTTGGAGCTATTCTGGCGCAACCAAGAGAAAGAGAGTTAGACCATCCTATAGCATTTGCAAGTAGAAAATTGTCAGAGTCAGTGCATAACTACAATACTACAGAAAGGGAAGGCTTGGCAATGGTATATGCACTACAAAAGTTCAGACACTACCTACTTGGGAAACACTTTAAAATGTTCACAAACCATTCTTCCCTTAAATACCTAGTCAATAAGCCATTGTTGGGGGGAAGAATTTGTAGATGGTTACTGTTGTTTTAGGAATTTAACTTTCAAGTGATATTCAAAAAAGGGAAGTTGAATGCAGGACTTGATCACCTGTCAAGGATCATCAATGGAGAAGAACCTACAAATTTAGAGGACAACTTCCTTGATGCACAATTATTTTCATTCCAAGTAGCTGATGAATATTTTGCTGATATCATTCAATACTTGAGTACAAGGACAACGCCACAAGAATTCAACACTGCGCAGAAGACAAATCTGGTAGTCAAAGCTGCAGACTATCAATTGATTGCAGGACACTTATAGAAGATTGGTGCATACAACATCTTGAGAAGATGTGTACTATAACATGAAATACCTAGGATTTTAGTAGAGGCCCATGAGGAAATAGCTGGAGGACATTATGCAGGAAGAGATAACATGCAAAAGATATTGCGCACTGGACTATGGTGGCCGACCATTTACATAGATGCAAAGGATTACTGCTAGAAATGTGATGTATATCAAAGGGTTGGAAAATATAATAGACGGGACATGATTCCCCTAAGACCACAAGTAACCCTTCAAGTATTCAAAAAATGGGAAATAGATTTTGTGGGACCAATTAATCCACCAACGAAGAGGCCAGGAGAAAGTTATATCATTACTGCGAAATAGTACTTAACGAGATGGGAAGAAGCAACACCGGTAAAATATTGCAGCATAGAGACAACAACATACTTCATGTTTGAGCAAGTGATCACTAGATTTGGATGCCCAAGGATTTTGATGAGTGACCAAGAAACTCACTTCATTAACAATACTATCAAGGCTATGACCAAGGATTTTGAAGTCTACCATCAAAAGAGTACACCATATCACCCTCAAGCAAATGGAACCGTGGAAGTATTTAATAAGATTCTAGAGAATGCACTGACAAAGATCTGCAATGTCAACAAGGACGATTGGGACTTGAAGATACCTATAGTATTATGGGCATACAAGACTACATGAAAAAAGTTGACAAGGCACACACCATTCATGTTGGTGTATGGACAAGAAGCAATGGTTCCATTAGAATTTTTGGTACCTAGTCTACACGTAGCAACAATCACTAACATGAAAGAACGATGCACAATAAAAAAAAGGCTAGGTCAACTGATGGTGATGGAAGAAGATATGATTCTAGCAAGATTTCACCAAGAATTACACAAAGAAAGGGACAAAGCTTGGCATGACAAGCATATTAAATGGAAGAGTTTCAAGGAAGGAGACCTAGTCTCGGTGTATGAAAGTAAATTTCTTTAGCATCGAGGAAAATTCAGAATGCATTGGTTGGGACCATATGAAGTGAAGTTTGTCATAGATGGGGGAGTTGTACAGTTGAAAGATTCATGAGGTACATAACTTAGAGGAATGATCAATGAGAGTGGAATGAAGCTGTATAGGGAAAATCGACCTCCTAGTACTTATGAAGTTACCGTGCAGTAAAGAGTTACGTAGATAGTAAAAAAAACAAAAACCATAAGAAGTAAAAAGGATGAAATAAGAATAATTTAGCACACATGGAAGGCCTTGATGGAATAGAATTGGGAAGATGGAATGGGGTGCTACAAGAAAAATAGGGTTCAAAAACATGACGCGCAGAAGAACGGTTAATGATTAAAAAGGTATCATGCACATGAAACATAACGAAAAGGGGAAAAAGTGACAAGTATTAGTGTGACACAACTGTCATTTCCCCGTCACGCTATAAAGTCAGAAAGAGGGGGAAAAACCGACTGTGATTTTTTCTAAGGATAAAAAGGTCGAGTCGAGAGGAAGAATGATATAGTGTGGAATTGCACTACCATCCGACGAATTGAGAAATTGTCATTTGATATTAACCACCATGTCACCACCACGGGTTGGAGCACCAAGTAGAACTGGACGAAGCACCCATAGTAGTACATGGGGACCACAAGGTGGAACCAGTGAGATGTTGATAGTGATGGATGTGGATGAAATCCACACATCAAAATATGAGCAAACCACATTACATGTGGAGGAGGAGAAAAAATCCACACAGGATCCCGAGCAGTTGGTAGAGGATGTTGATTGGACGGAATTTGACACGTCCAGAGGAAAAGGGGAACATGAAGCAGAACCTTCCATGGAATCCACACAGCAGGGCCTGGAGATGGAACCAGATTAGGAAACAAAGCAATAGGGGGGAGTACCATCCCCACAAGGGAAAAATAAACTGAGAGCAGAAACCAGTACAGAGGGAATGCAACGTGCTCATGCAGAGATAAGTATAGTAATGCCGAAAATTCCCAATGAATTTAAAAATGGGGATAACATGGTAGGAGGAGTCAAAAACCTTAAATAATACGACCCAATGTCTCATATGCCACAAAGTTCCCAGATTTGGCAACACATAGCTACCTGGAGAGTAGGGGAGAGGGCCCATCAAACACGCTATTGTTGGAGCCTACATAGTGGATCCTAGGCATGTAAAACACAGGTATCATGAACCTCTTAGACATATCGCACTTTGGGCACGGGAAATACATAAATTCATGTGTTAAAATGTTGCTAGCAAGGGTGCACGGAGGCATACTATGGATGGACATATTAATATCGATCAATGTTGACCTCATCGCAGAGATTACAGGGCTGCCCACAGATGGGGAGAAGCCAGAGCGATACCTAGAAGACAAGACTCGGGAAAAGGCCATCTTTGATGAGATTAAAGCGAAGTATGGCATAGAGAGGGGGAACAAAGGAAGTGGAATCAATTACATCAATGATCCCGTGACTCAGTTTGCACCCAGATTGCTTGGTTGAAAATTAATGCGCAAGTGCTGAAAAGAAGAAGTGCCCACAAGAGTAGTAGAAGCTGCGACATAGTACGCAAAGGGGAGCTCGATGAGCTGCGCCCCGAACCTACTCAAATAATTCCAAGAAGACTGTAAGGATGCACATGATTGGGGATCTGATTTCTACTATTAATGGTTACTCATCCTCATTTTACTTATGGGGTGGCGTGAACTGACATATACGATGTTCCCGACAAGGACAAGAAAATGTGGCGCAATGCGCTACACATTGCTACGAAGAACAACATATCCCAAGGTAAATAAAGTCAACAATCACATGTTTGCACAATACTTAACAAATATTCAAAACAACATGGCAGATACTTGGAGGATCTCACCAGAAGCTGTCAAGGAGTATGGACAGATAGTGAATTTCCGTGCATCACGTCACAACATGTGGCTACAGGAAAAGAAGGACCCAACCAAGGAGTGGTTGCAACTGAAGTACTGTGTGATGATGCAGGACATCCACATGGAGGTCCAAGAGTGGCTTGAGGAGTGGAAAGTACCATGTATTCCAAGATAAATGCCACCAGTAGACATAGGGTAACACAATCCCAGCTAAGAAGACAGGTAGGAATGACGCTAGCGAAAAAAAGAAAACAACAATAGGTATAGTGGGGGAAAGAAAATCCATAAGAAAGAAGACTAGGACACAAAATAAGTCACATCGTGGTCCTACAAAGGGTCCAGAGGATATAGAGTAGGCATCGGGAGGACCGACAAGACAGGTGAGTGAAGAAGAAGTACAGACAGAGGCACACAATGTAACCATGGACAACGAAGTTGAGAAGGATACCGACATGGATAAAAAGATGCCCAAAGCATCTAAATATTGAGACACCCAAAGAAAGAGAACAATGGAGCAAGTAAGTGGAGCCAGGAAGAAATCAAAGGAACACAAGAAACAAATGGAAACATCACTGACAACATATGACGTAGAGCTGATAGCCTTGATAGTAGAAGATCGACTGTCAGAAGTATGAGAAAATGCAGAAAACCATTGAGATTCAATTTTGGAACAGGTACAGGAGGTAAAAACTGTGCTAGAACAGTTGAGGATCAAGGCAGAACATCAATAAAATGAAAAACTGGTGCTAGTAAGAAAAGGAGCACCTGTCAGAGAAACAATACAAATCATAGTACAAGGAAGTGCTAACTTTATCGTAGCACCAGATATGTTGTTAGTTGATGAGGAAATGACTCAAAAGCCCGTGAAGGATATCGAAACGTTAGACTTGGTGATGCCCAAAATGATAGGTTATAGGTTAGCGTGGCGCAGGAGATCCAGTCTAGAGCAAGGTCTGACGCGACGAATCTACAAATAACGTAGGAAGAAAATATGGTACTGAAGGAAGCCATCAGCCAGTAAGGGTAGAGGAAAGAGATAACACATCAAAAAGTGGACCAAATGGATACCTAGATAGATGTAGTCTTTCAAGTTATCTTAGATGACACCGTATCAGATGAAACATTTTTGGAGGAGAAGATAACAAAGATAGCGCAGACTCTACAACAATATCAAGAGAATATCAAGGTAATAGAGGAATGCCAACATAAGATATTTCAACATGGGGGATATCATACTGGATTTAGGCTCCTAAATGAATGTACTACCACAATAAGACATGGAAATGTATGAGAGATCCCACATTAGGATATTCACCCGTTCAACTGAAACTAGCAAATCAACACAGGGTTCTGCCAATTGGAAGATTAAAGGGTGTGATAGTGGATCTGGATGGAGTGCTAACTAAAGCCGATTTCGAAGTGATAGAAATTGTGGATGGTACAAAACCTTATCCAACATTGCTTGGCTTGTATTGGGAGTTTGATAATCATGCCATAATCAATATAAAGACGAGGAATATGACTTTTGAGTCAGGCGAGTACAAATTCATTGCGCCATTGGATCCATCAAAAGGAGAAAGGTTTGTAGAACCCACTTGTTTAGACCTCGAAGAAATCAACCAGTTATACATAACCACTGCACAAGAAGAAAATTATGTGAATCCAACTACGGATGGGGTACTTAGTTGGAGAAGTATCACATCATGCACGTCAAACTCATATATAGGGTTGGAGAATTGGCAGTGGAGATTAGATGAAGTCTCCATAAGAAGGTGCGCAATAATAGGCCACACAGTAAGATGTGTGGGTACATAGATAAGAGAACCTCCCAACTTTCATGGGGTGAATGACCTAGAGTAATTCCTCACAAGATACGAAGATGAAGTGTTAGAAAATCAAAGGCTCTTAGCTCTGGATATAGCTCGCAAGGAAACATTTGCACGATGGTGGGGTGCGTACAAAGAGACAATCAAGGAATGGTACCAATGTAAGTGATTACTGTGAATCATGTTTGGCGCAAAACAAGGAAGCAACCAACTGCAAAGATATGGCAGACATGGGACACCAACAAAACACTTGGAGAAGTGCAGGACACTATGGAAAATTACACCACCAGAAGAATGGCCTCATCACTTTATTCACACACTGGAAGGGATTCCAACAAATTTGTATATAGACCTGGAACTATGCATAGGCACTACAGAGTGGACAGTGTTACAGTTGAATTTTATAGTCACTTTCTCATTTGAACATGATAACCCCAACATAGATTCAACACTCAAACAAATAAGAGGGGTGATATTCATTAAGGAACCATGTAGATGTATTAAGGTTGATGTTGGAAAGTTACAGGCAATGTTAGATATCATTAAATATCAAGAAGTGCATCTTTGTGACACCTTTTGAGATACTGTTGGGCCATATAGTGTGCAAACACAACTTGCTGGTAGATCCTGAAAAGATTGCAGTGTTTGTCAATTTACCACAACCTAAATCAGTATGTCAGTTGATAGAAACATTGGGACACATAGGATACTACAGGAAATTCATAAAAATGTATGTGCAGATCATTGCATCGATGGAGAAACTGTTGCGGAAAGATAGTAAATTTCAGTGGAAGGAGGACTGTCAGCAAGGATTGGACACTCTAAAAGAGAAAATGGTAACATCACCAATACTAGTATTCCTAGATTTAGAAAAGACATTCCATGTGCATGTAGATGCATCAACGATAACACTTGGAGCTATTCTGGCACAACCAAGAGCAGGAGAGTTAGACCATCCTATAACATTTGCAAGAAGAAAATTGCCAGAGTCAAAGCATAACTACAATACTACAGAAAGGGAAGGCTTAGCAATGGTATACACACTACAAAAGTTCAGACACTACCTACTTCGAAAAATCTTTAAAATGTTCACAGACCATTCTGACCTCAAATACCTAGTCAATAAGCCAGTGTTGGGGGGGAGAATTTGTAGATGGTTACTGTTGTTTCAGGAATTTGGCTTTGAAGTGATAGTCAATCTAGGGAAGTTGAATGCAGGACCTGATCACCTGTCAAGGATCACCAATGGAGAAGAACCTACGAATTTAGAGGACAACTTCCCTGATGCACATTTATTTTCAGTCCAAGTAGCTAATGAATATTTTGCGGACATCATTCAATACTCGAGTACAGGGACATCGCCACAAGAATTCAACACTGCGCAAAAGAAAAATATGGTAGTCATAGTTACATACTATCAATTAATTGCATGACACTTATACAATATGGGTGCAGACAACATCTTGAGAAGATGTGTACTAGAACATGAAAGACCTAGGATTTTAGCAGAGGCCCATGATGGAATAACTGGTGGACATTATGCGGGAAAATCTACCACGCAGAAGGTATTGTACGCTGGACAATGGTGGCCAACCATTCATAGAGATGCAAAGGATTACTGCCATAAATGTGATGTATGTGAGAGGGTTGGAAAACTTAATAGATGTGATGAGATTCCCTTGAGACCACAAATAACCTTGCAAGTATTCAACAAATGGGAAATACATTTTGTGGGACCAATTAATCCACCAACAAAGAGGTGAGGAGCAAGGTATATCATTAATGCGATAGAGTACTTAATGAGATGGGCAGAAGCAACACCAATAAAAGATTGCAACACAAAGACAACAACACACTTCTTGTTTGAGAAAGTGATCACTAGATTTGGATGCCCAAGGATTTTGATGAGTGACCAAGGAACTCACTTCATTAACAATACTATCAAGGCTATGACCGAGGAKTTTTAAGTATACCATCAAAATACTACACCATATCATCCTCAAGAAAATGGAACAGTGGAAGCCTTTAATAAGATTTTAGASAATGCATTGACAAATATCTGCAATGTCAACAAGGACAACTGGGACTTGAAGATACCAATAGTATTATGGGCATACAGGACTACATGCAAAAAGTTGACAGGGCACGCACCATTTAGGATGGTGTATGGAMAAGTAGTGGTGCCATTAGAACAATCACTAACATGACATAACKAGGCACAATACAAAAAAGGCTAGGCCAACTGATGGTGATGGAAGAATATAGGATTCTAGTAGGATTTCACCAAGAAGTACAGGAAGCAAGGGACAAATCTTGGCATGACAGACATATTAAAAGGAAGATTTTCAAGGAAGGAGACCTAGTGTTGGTGTATGACAATAAATTTCTTCAACACCCAGGAAAATTCAGAATGCATTGGTTGGGACCATATGAAATGAAGACTGTCACAGATGGGGGAGTTGTGCAGTTGAAAGATTTAGGAGGTACAAAACTAAGAGGAATGATCAATGGGAGTCGACTAAAGCTGTATAGGGACAATCGACCTCCTAGTAGTTAAGAAGTTACCGCGCAGTAAAGAGTTATGTATATAGTAAAAAAAAAAGCCATAAAAAGTAAAAAGGATAAAAACAAGAAAAATTCAGTGCTTATGGAGGGCCTCGACAGAATAAGACCGGGAAGACGGAACAAGGCGCTGCAACAAAACCAGGGTTCAAAAACACGATGTATATAAGAATGGTTAACGGGTAAAAAAGTACCATGCACAGGAAACATAACGAGAAGGGGAAAAGTGACAAGTATTAGTGTGACACGACTGTCATTTCCCCATCACGCTATAAAGTCGGAAAGAGGGGGGAAAACCAAACTATTGTGATTTTTTCTAAGGAGAAAAATGTTGAGTCGAGAAGAAGAACAATAGAGTGTGGAATTGCACTACCATTTGACGAGTTGAGAACTTATCATTTTAATTTAACAACCATGTCACCACTGCGGGTTGGAGCACCAAGCAGAATTGGATGAAGCACCCATAGTAGCACAAAGGGACCACAAGGTAGAACCAATGAAATGGTGACAATGGTGGATGTGGAAGAAATACACACACACCAGAATATGGTCAAACCACATTACATGTGGAGGAGGAGAAATAATCCACACAGGAGAACGAGCAGTTATTAGAGGATTCTGAGCAGACAAAATCCGATGCGTCCAAGGGAAAAGGGCCACAGGAAGCATAACTAACCATGGAATCCATGTAGCAGGGCGTGGATTTGCTACCAGAGCAGGAAACATAACAAGAGGGGGGAGTACCATCTCCACAAGGAAAAAATAAGTTGAGGGAAGAAACCAGTATGCAGGGCATGCAATACACTCAGGTAGAGCTAAGTATAGTAATGCGAAAAATTCCCAATGAAGTGAAAACTGGGGATAACATGGTAGGAGGAGTCAACGACCTTAAATAATCTGACCACAATGTCTTGGATGCCATAAAGTTCCCATATTTGGAAGCACATAGATACCTAGAGAGAAGGGGATATGGCCCATCAGGCGCGACACTGGCTGAGCCTACACAATGGATCCTAGGCTTGTACAACATAGGTATCATGAACCTCTTAGACATACTTCACTTTGGGCACGGGAAGCACATAAATGCATGTGTTAAAAATTTGCTAGCAAGGGTGCATGAATGAATCCTGTGGAAGGACAGGCTAGTACCGATCAATGTTGACCTCATCGTAGAGATTACAGAGCTACCCATAGATGGGGAGAAGCCGAAGCAATACCTAGAAGACAAGACTCGGGAAAAGGACAATATCTCCGATGAGATTAAAGTGAATTATGGTGTAGAGAGGGGGAATAGAGTAATCAAGATCAATGACATTAATGATCCCATGATTTGGTTTGAAACTAGATTGCTCAGTTGCAAATTAATGCATAAGTGATGAAAATAAAAAGTGCTCCCAGAAGTAGTAGTAGCTGCGAAACAGTGCGCAAAGGGGAGCTCGATGAGCTGGGCCCTATACCTACTCAACTCATTCCTAGAATACTGTAAGTTTGCGCAAGATTGGGGATTTGAGTTCCACTATTCATGGTTACTCATCCTCATTGTACTTATGGGGTGGCACGAACCGACATATACAATGTTCCTGACAAGGACAAGAAAATGTGGCGCAACGTGCTACACATCGCTGCGAATCACAATAGATCCCAAGGTAAAGATAGCCAACAATCACATGTTTACACAGTACTTAACAGAGATTCAAAATAGTGTGGTAGATACATGGAGGATCTCAACAGAAACTGTCCAGGAGTATGGACAAATAGCGAATTTTCATGCATCACGTCATAGCATGTGGCTACAGACAAAGAAGGACCCAACGAAGGAGTGGTTGCAACTGAAGTACTGCATGACGATGCAGGACATCCACATGGAGGTCCACGAGTGGCTTGAGGAGTGGAAAGTACTAGATATTCCAAGAGAAACGTCACCAGTACAAGTCCAGAAATAGGATAACACAGTCCCCGTGTAGGAGATAGGCAGGAATGATGCTAGCCAACAAAAGAAAACAACAATAGGTACAGTAGGGGAAAGAAAATTCATTCCAAATAAGACTAGGACACAAAATAAGTCATAACGTGGTCCTACATAGGGTCCACAGGCTACAGAGCAGGCACCGGGAGGAATGACAGGACAAGTGAGTGCAGAGGAAGTGCAGACAGAGGCACAACATGTAACCATGGAAAAATAAGTTGAGCATGATACTGACATGGATACACAGATGCCTGAAGCATCAGAACAACCATACACCCAAAGAAAGAGAACAACATAGCAAGTAAGTGATGTTAGGAAGAAATAAAAGGCCCATAGGAAACAAATGGAAACATCACTGAAAACATACGACATAGAGATGATAGCCACAACAGTAGAAGATTGACTATCAGAAGTATGGGAAAATGGATAAAACCATCGAGCTTCAATTTTGGAAAAGGTACAGGAGGTAAAAACCACGCTAGAACAATTGAGGATCAAGGCAGAACATCAACAAAAGGACAAACCAACGCTAGTAAGAGAAGGAGCACCTGTCAGAGAAACGATACAAATCATAGTACAGGGAAGTGCTAAATTTATCATAATACCAGATATGTTTTTCATCGATGAGGAAACGACGTAGAAGCCAGTGAAGGATATCGAAACGTTAGACTTGGAGATTCCCAAGATACTGACAAAGGCGTTGTGTAAGTTACATGTTAGCGTCACGTAGGAGATTCAGTCTAGAGTAAGGTTTGAAGCGACGAATCTACAAATAGAACAGGAAGAAAATATGGTTCTTAAGGAAGCCATCAGCTAGAAAGGGCAGAGGAAAGAGATAGTGCAACAAAAAGTGGACCAGATGGAGACCCAGATAGACATAGTGTTTCAAGCTATCTCAGATGACACAGTATCAGAGGAAACATCTTCGAAGGAGAAGATAACAAATATAACACAAACTTCGTAAAAATATAAAGAGTCGATCAAGGAACTGGAGGAGCACGTGGTACCTTTGACTCCCCCAACAATCCGAGCACACAGAGATAAAGACGCGACAACTGCTGCAGAAAACATCACGTAGAACATACATAGGGTGGCAAGATTGTTGGAGAAGAGAAACTAGCTATGGAACCAAATAATAGAAGATGGGAGCCTACAAGAGATGCAAGGAAAGGAAGATAAATTGCATGCAACAATGGCAGATGTCAAGCATCGATTGAGTGAAGGATATTTGCTGAAGAGTCATGAAGATCTGATGACACAATGTTAAAATAATGAGAATATAAAAGGGACGTTGAGACCATGGAACCCAAAGAAGGCAGAGATCAAGAGCTAGTTGAAAACAAAGGAGTTGGAATTTGCGCAAAAAGATAATAGAAACCCGAAGTTAACACCACACAAATATCTTGATAAATACATATTCAACGATTTGAATGAAGTATTTTTCTGCGATTTCCCACATGTGTTGTAGGAGTGGATATTGAGGTTGAAATAAAACCACCCTACAAATCAGATTAGACAACTAGAATGGAATCCTACTGAGATCGTGCAGTTACAACAAGTTGAAAATAAGTTTATGCGTGCAATATATTTCTGGTTAAACAACATTGTTGCAGAATTTATCACATAATTTGTAGTAGATACTGCGAAGTCTTACAACGCAACAGAGAAAGATTTCTTGAAGGGACCTCAATGTAGGTATATCATATCACTGTACACTTCCATCAAGATGTTACTATATAAAAAAGGTGTAATGACAATGGCCTCAAACAACTAAACTTCCTTGCGTGCATGGGGGAAGGGGGGAAGCACTAACAATAGATGGAGAAATGGAGGAAGAGATGGATAAAGGAAAGAAGGAGGAGGACATGGATCTAATCATGATGGAGGAATACCAGATCAAGAATATCATGGAAACAACAGGAAGAACATGCAGTGGAGTACCCTACCAATATAAGATAAACAATAAGAAGAGAGCCATAGTGAGGCAGTGCCCCTACCTCAGAGAGGTATGCTAACCTCCCAGTCACTAGATCTTCAAATTACTCGAGATGGATAAGTGCTTCTATTCCCTACTGGACTCTTCATAATAGGTCCACAGGTCCTATTATGTGACTCCTCCCACATGAACAAGCACCAGGCGCAAGCCTCCTCCACGTGACCACTGGCTGTGACCACACACCTAACTAAAAGGTGCTTCACAACTCATGACCTCAGGTATCCTGTTGTGAGTCACCCAAATATATCTACTTCCAACTTCTGAAATCCTGAGTTCCAAAATCGTAGACTCCAAATTAGGGATCTAGCAAGCGATGGCTCCTTCCCCTATTTTCCACCGATGTCACCTCCAACTATAACCTGGGGTCCAACTTCCGAACGCTACGGGACTTCGAACTTCACGAACTCATGAAGTATCTCTCCTCCCTTTTCTCTAAGTCTGAACTCCTAACTTCACTCACCTTAGATCAACGGCCTGAGACTCTCCGTGCTCCAACAATCCAGATCCTCTCTCACGAATCGGGACTTCGCGTTTCACGATTTTGGAGAGCAGCTCCCTTCTTCCTTCCAATTTCCGACTTCCCAAAATCCACTCATCTCAGATCAATGGTCCAAGACTCCTCTTGATCTAATGGTATTGATCCCTTCTTCGCGACTCAGAAGTTTTCGTTTCACAACTTTGGAAAACAACTTCCTCCATTCTCCAAACTCCCGATTGACAATTTCCCAAAATCTCCTTCCCACGAAAGGAATCCACGGTTCGATCTTCCCTTAGATTGAAAACTCACTATCTCTCCTGAGATTTGAAGTGTTGAATGAATCTCGAACCTTACCCTTCTCATAGTTGTACTGGATCCAATGGCCCACGAATATCGACACTTCTCCCTCCAGGAATTTTTACCGTCCGTCCAGGTTCTTAATGACTCCTTACCAAATAATTTGGCGTCAACCCTTATGAGCTTGTGCTTTCTTCCTTGACTTGGAAGATTTCAAACGTTTCAAAGGCTTCAACCTTTGATTCTTCTCCAAGCCCAGTGACTTTGGGTCTCATCCACGTTTCTGAGAACGCTATCTCTCCCAATCTTTGGCAAATGAAATTGAACCTCGGCCCTGGCACACACTTGCGCTCCGTGTGCAAACTTGCACTAGTTCTCCCTGAGTTTTCAACTTACTCAATCTCTAAGGGACTCGACTCTTCTATGTCTTTTCAAAAGACCTTTTGATGCCCTCATGGCACACTCTATGCTCGACGTCCTGAGATTTCGAACTTGAAACAAGTTCCCCTCTACGCGCACTCCTTGCGCTTAATATGCACACTCTGCATACAAAAGTTCCATGCTATCTCTTTTGAGCTTCGAGTCGAAAAAGACTCTCTTACACACACTCCTTGCGTTCAATATTCACTCCTTGCATTAGTTACATAAGAGAAACAATTGAAACTTATGATAACATTCACAGTTTCATCTACTCATAACAAAATTCATTCATTTATGAAAACACAATAGCAAGGAATTGAAAACAGTAACAATACTATGCATTTGGACAAATTTTCCTCAGTCATATTCATTCAAAAGTAAATGGCTACAGCTAAGATCAAATCAATAACTAAAAACTCATAAAATTCCTACTAACTCACAATAGCCTCATTTGGGCGTACAAAACCTCTATTTATCTCTGAGGGTTCTTAGGGTCCCCCCAACTACTCGTCTACTCGAAAAAATGAGAGAAATAAAAAAACCTAATTGCTTCCTAAGTTCATTTACATTCAAGACTTGGAGTGAAACTCTTAGATCAATCATGATCATTCCGCTTCTAAGCATTTGATCTTCCTCTGTTTTCAATCAGATCCAAAAAATCCTTAGTAACTGCCAGCGGTTTTGGATTCCAAAATGATTCTAAGGCCTGATATGTCCTGCCATGCATTCTCGCTGACGTCACTGACGATGCCCTTGCATCATACTCACCTGGACAAAAAATTCATGGACTCCTTTCCATGAGCTCCTGCACCGACTTTCCATGCTTCTGGATATCAACTTCATTTTCCCAACTGGCATCTTCTATTGGGTGTCCCTTCCACTTGAACATATATTCAAAATAAGTCTTCCTCCTAGTCTTCTTTCCAATCTTCTAATCAACAATCTTCTCCATCTGTGGTTTTTCTGCTATAGGCATCTGTTTCTCCCACTGAACCTTCGCTTGATTTTCTGATTCCTCTATGTCGTCTTTCGTGTAAGGATACATGGTCTGAAATGTTGAATATGGGTGATATTCCCTCATCATCTGGCAGCTCAATCTCATAAGCATTTTCATCAAATTTCCTTAAGGTCTTAATTGTCCTTATCTTCTTCATTTTTAATTAGTTATATGTTCTCCTAGGGAACCTTTCCTTCCTGAGATGTGCTAGAACATGCTCTCCTACTTCAAATTGAAGCTCCCTGCGATGTTGATCAACTCTGCACTTGTATTCTAGGCTAGATCTCTGCAATTGTCCTCTGATCTAGCTATGGAGTTTTTGCGTTTTTGCAACAAAATATTTTGCTCCAACTCTTCTAATCTCACTCTGTTCTAAGTCTCTCAACTGAGGTACTCCCCTGGGTTGCATTCCATACAATATTTGGAATGGGCTCTTTCCGGTGCTTCTATTTGGTGAGTCGTTGTATGCAAATTCATCTTGTGGCAGAATCTGATCCCACTGATTATGATGCTTAGTGACCAGACTCCTCAACAAGTTTCCAAAACTTATGTTTACCACCTGAGTCTATCCGTCTATCTGAAGGTGATAAGCTGAGCTAAAGGACAAATCCATCCCCAACTTTTTTCACAATCTTCTCCAAAAATGACCAACAAATTTTGTGTCTCTGTCCGAGACAATGCTTCTGGGTAGGCCGTGAAGTCTCACAACTTCCTTGAAAAACAAATTTGCAACATGTGTTTCATGACTGGTCTTCTGGCATGAGATAAAGTGTGCCATCTTTGAAAAGCTATCCACCACCACAAATGTGGAATCAAGTCCTCTTTGTGTCCTTGGGAGTCCCAACACAAAATCCATGCTTATTGCATCCCAAGGCCTCTCTGGTATTGGAAATGGTTGATACAATCTAGTGTTCTATCTTTTACCTTTTGCATGTTGGGAGATTCTACATCTGTTCAAAAATTTCACTACTTTTGTTCTCATACCTGGACAATAGTATGAGATGCTCAATTGTGCAAATGTTTTATCATGGCCAAAATGTCCAGCCAATCCCCCACTACGCTTTTCCTTCAAAAGGTTGTCCCTCATTGAGAATTTTGGTATGCACAATTGATTTCCCTTGAACAACAATCCCTCTTGATCATGTACTCTGCCCACTGGCTCCTGTCTCTCAGCACAAGATTTGCACATGCTTCATATGCTTCCTTGAAATTTGCATCATCACAATACATATCCTTAAGGTGTTCAAACCCCAAGGTATTCACCTGAAACTCCTGTAGAATCAAACATCTCCTGCTCAATGCATCAACAACTTTGTTAGGATTCCCAACAATATGTTTTATGACAAAAGTAAAATTCTGCATAAACTCAATCCACTTCGCATGCCTCTGATTCAATTTTTTCTGTTTGGTTATGAATTGTAAGACAAATTCCTGCGGGGCAAGGTAATGCCTCCATTTCTTTAAGGCTTGAATTATGGAATAAAAATCCTTATCATATGTGGAGTATTTACTCTTAGTCTCATTCAAATTCTCGTTGAAATAGGAAACATGCCTATTATCCTGGCTCAAAACTGCTCCAATTGCAACTCCACTTGCATCATACCTCACCTGAAATGTCTTTCCAAAGTTAGGTAAGACTAGAATTGGTCGTTCTGTTATTTTCTTCTTCAGTATATTGAAGCTCCTCTTGACCTCCTCTATCCATTTAAAAGACTGGTGCATCTTCTTTACCGTGTCCATCATTGGTGCACAAATTCCACTGAAATCTATGATGAACTTCCTATAGAAACTTGCTAATCCATGGAAGCTTCTTACCTCAAACATGCTTCTTGGTGATTGCCATTCTTTGATTGCTCTCACCTTTTTCTGGATCCATCTTCAGTTCATTTGAAGAGATCACAAAACCCAAGTAAATGAGTTCTGTCTTCATAAAAGAGGACTTCTTCAAGTTTATCAACAACTTCTCCTGTTGTAGTCTCCTCATTAATAGTGTCAGGTGTCTCAAATTCTCCTCTTTAGTCTTGCTAAAGATAAATATATCATCTAGATATACAACCACAAACTTGCCAATGAAGTCTTTCAGTATTTCATTCATCAATCTCATAAAAGTGCTTGGGGCATTTGTTAAGCCAAATGGCATAACAAACCACTCATACAAACCTTAATTTGTCTTAAAGGTTGTCTTCCATTCATCACCCTCTCTCATTCTTATCTGGTGATACCCACTCTTCAAATCTATCTTTGAAAAGAAGTTTGCTCCACTTAAGCAATCCATTAAATTGTCCATTCTTGGAAAAGGGAACCTATACCTGATGGTGATCTTGTTAATGGTTCTTGAGTCTGTACACATTCTCCATCCTCCATTTTTCTTTGGACTCAACATAGTTGTAAGTGTGCATGGAATTAAGCTCTCTCTGACTAAACCCTTTTC
Organism: Picea engelmannii; assembly: GCA_009831015.1. Classification (NCBI taxonomy): domain Eukaryota; kingdom Viridiplantae; phylum Streptophyta; class Pinopsida; order Pinales; family Pinaceae; genus Picea; species Picea engelmannii. The sequence goes on from ML803738.1 coordinate 40,376, forward strand.
TAACAATTCTTGGACTTGGTTCTTTACCTCCTCATTCTCTCGAGGTGTCAATCTGTATGCTGTTTTGTTTGACAGAATTTCTCTTGGTATCAGATCAATATGATGACTGATACTTCTGATGGGTGGCAATGAGTTAGGTAGCTCATCCACCACTATGTCAGCAAAATTATCCAACAATTTGTGAACTTCTTCAGGCAAATCATCCATTGTAGTACTTGTAAGGACAACTCTAGGTTTCCTCACCACAACAAACTACATCTCCTGTTCTTTCTTGACTTATTTCAGGAATTCCTTCCCGCTCATGACAAGTATGCTTGTGCTATCTTCCACTTTCACTTTCTTCTCCTCTATTGACAACAACATGTGTGTCCTACCATTCTTCTCCAAGGTGTATGTATTCTTCCTCCCATCATGAATGACATTCCTATCGAACTACCATGGCCTCCCCAAAAAAATATGACATACATCCATGGGAATGACATCACATATAATTTCATCTTTATATACTCCTATCTTAAATTCAACCAAGCATTGTTTAGTAACCATTACCTGGTGTCCTTTTTGCAACCATGAGACTTTGTATGGCTTCGGTTGTGCAGTTGTCTCCAGCTCCAGTTTCTCCACCATCTCTGTGGATACTAGGTTATCAGTGCTCCCACTGTCAATTAACACCTTGCATACTCTATCTTAAGTATTGCAAGCTATCTTGAATATGCTATTTCTCTGCACTAGCTTCTCGACTTCTGCCTATGGTTTTAAGAGAACTTTTCTCAACATCAGGGATGTTCCATCCTCTACTCCTTCTACTTCAAAATTCCTTCTCTGTGCTTCTAAAATGTGAGCTTCAACTCCTTATTTCTTCTTCCTCTCAGGACATTCCCAAGACATGTGCCCTATCTTTCCATAGGCATAACACCTTACTTATCCTCCTCTACTTCTTCCTCTTCCTCTAGAAGAACTTTTTCCACCACCTTGTCTTCCTCGGGGAATTCCTCCTCTTTCCGAGTGACTATGTGGTTTCTCAATCTCGTCTTTGGATTTATGTGCCTTGTCATGGGAGACTCCCTTGCCTTTGTCTGGGGCAGGGCTTCTACCTCTACCTCGTTGGTTTTGTTTTCTGGTCAAATTCTCATCTACCTTTAGTGCAAACTGATAAGAATCCTCCACTATCCTTACTAACATCATGATGATCTCATCTTGGATTTCATAACTCAGGTCATTTATATACCTGACAAATTTTTCTTCATCTTTCTTTCTTTGTCCAATTCGGATATTCAGTTTGTAGAACTCCTCCATGTACTCTTTAACTGTCATACCCTTCTGTCTCAGGTTTTGCAGTTTCCTGAACAGATTGATCTGATAATCTTTGGGCATGAATTTAGCCTTCATCTTGGCTACCATTATGTCCCAATTAATTTTCTTCTGTTTTCCTTTGCTTCTCCTCTCAGCTTGTAGTTCATCCCACCACAGTGCTGCATGTCCCTTAAGCCTGGTGGCAGCATGTCTCACCCTTTTCTCCTCATCGACGTCTTCATAGTCGAAATATTTGTCCATGGATCGTATCCAATATAGAAGCTCTTCAACATCCAAATTACCTTCATACATTGGGATCTCTATCTTGGTTCTATTTGCTAATCTGACAACTAGTCTCAACAAGCGTTCTTCGATAACATTTTCTCCTGCATCTTTTTCGCCTTCTACTTCTTTTCTCTCTGCATCGCTGATGTCTCCAACATCAGGTGCCCTCCTTTGCACTACTTCCATCGCCTATAATATTGCATGAAGTTCTTGCATATCCCTTTCTACAACATGATTGGATAAAGGCGGCTCCACTTGTCTCCTCGGTGGCATTTTATTGACTGTCTCTCGAAACAGAGTACAACTTCGAGTTCCTTTGTCTCCTCTCCTTTTCCTGCTATCTGCAAGTAAAAAATTCCGCTCTGATACCACTTGATGTAGTGCCCCTACTCAACAGGGTCTGCTGACCTCCCAGTCACTGGATCTTCAAATTCTCCGAGCTGGAATAGCTCTTAGATTCCCTACTGGAATCTTCGTAATAGGTGCACATGTCCTATTATGTGACTCTGCCTGCACGAGAAAGCACCAGGCGCAAGCCTCCTCCACGTGACCACTGGCTGTGACCACACACCTAACTAAAAGATGCTTCAAAACTCGCGACCTCAGGTATCCTGTTGTGAGTCACTCAACTCTCTCTACTTCCAACTTTCAAACTCCCAAGTTTCGAACTCACGGACTCCAAATTAGGGATCTAGTGAGCGCTGGATCCTTCCCCTATTTGCCACCTATGTGACCTCCAGCTATAACCTGGGGTCCAACTTTCGAGCGCTAAGGGAATTCACACTTCGTGAACTCACGAAGTATTTCTCTCCCTTCTCCCAAATTCCGAACTCCCAACTTCATTCACCTTAGATCGACGGTCTGAGACTCCCCATGATCCAATGGTCTAGATCCTCTGTCGTGAATCGAGACTTCACATTTCGTGATTTTGGAGAGAAACTCCCTTCTTCCTTCCAAATTCTAACTTCCCAAATTCCACTCGCCTCAGATCAATGGTCCAAGACTCCCCGTGATATGATGGTCCTGATCCCTTCTTCAAGAGTTAGAAGTTCGTGTTTCACGAATTTGGAAAACAACTTCCTCCATGCTCCAGACTCCCGATTGCCGATTTCCTGAAATCTCCTTCCCACAAAAGGAATCAACGGTTCGATCTTCCCTTAGATCGACGATTTACTATCTCTTTTGATATTTCTAGTATTGAATGACTCTCGACCCTTATCCTTCTCGTAGTTGTACTAGATCCAACAACCCACGAATATCGACACTTCTCCCTCCAGGAATTTTTACCATCCGTCCTTGCTCTCAACGACTCCTTACCAAATAATTTTGCGTCAACCCTTCCGAGCTTGTGATTTCTTCCTTGACTTGGAATATTTCAAACATTTCAAAGGATTCGACCTTTGATTCTTCTGCGAGTCTAGTGACTTTGGGTCTCATTTGCGTCTCTGAGAATGCTATCTCTCCCACGCTTTGGAAAATGAAATTGAACCTCGACGCTGACGCACACTTGTGCTTTGCATGCAAACTTGCACTAGTTCTCCCTGAGTTTTCAACTTACTCAATCTCTAAGGGACTCGACCCTTCTGTGTCTTTTCAAAATACTTTCTGGTGCCCTCCTGGCACACTTTGCGCTCGACCTCYTGAGTTTTTGAACTTGAAACAAGTTCCCCTCTACGCGCACTCGCGCTYAATATGCACACTYTGCATACAAAAGTTCCACGCTATCTCTTTTGAGCTTCGAGTCGAAAAAGACTCTCTTACACACACTCCTTGCATTCAGTATGCACTTCTTGCATAAATTASAAAAGAGAAATGATTGAAACTTATACTAACATTCACAGTTTCATCTACTCATAACAAAATTCATTCATTTATGAAAACACAATAACAKGGAATTGCAAACAGTAACAATACTATGCATTTGGATCAATTTTCCTATGTCATATTCATTCAAAAGTAAATGGCTACAACTAAGATAAAATCAATAACTAAAAACTCATAAAATTCCTACTAACTCGCAACAACCTCATTTGGGCATACAAAACCTATATTTATCTCTGAGGTTTCTTAGGGTTCCCCCAACTACTCGTCTACTTGAAAAAACGAGAGAAATAAAAAAACATAATTGCTACCTAAGTTCAGTTACATTCAATACTAGGAGTGAAACTCCCAAATCACTTGTGATCTTTTCGCTTCTAAGCGTTTGATCTTCCTCCGTTTTCAATTAGCTCCAAAAAATCCTTAGTAACTGCCAACGATTTTGGATTCCAAAATGATTCTCAGGCCTGAGCTGTCCTGCCAAACATGCTCGCTGACATCACTGACGATGCTCCTGCTTCACATAGCCGCGAGGAAAGGCTTGGAAAGTGATGAAGAAGAGGAAGATGATCTCTTGGATGTGGAGCGTATTGAAGAAACCCTGCACATGACATATGAAAGGAAGACAAGAGGTCCAAGAGCATAAATCAGAGGCAAAAATCCTATCCATATCAGTGTCAGTGTGGAACCCATAAAACCATGTGTGACTAATACACCAGAAAGAACACCACTGTTTAGACAACCAAATTTCAGTGGAAGAAACACAACAAGAAGTACATCTACACATGGGGAAATGACTGGGGGAGCCAGTTCATGAAGCATTAGTCAAGGATATACACCGCGCGGAGGTAGTAGTTCAACATTCAGGATGGCAGTACATGATCCCACCATCAGGTTACCAAAATTCAAGGGAGAGGCATCAAAGGACCCTGAGAAACACTTTTTCATCTATGAAAATATCTGGGAAGCAAAATAGATCGAATATGAGGACACTAAACTTCCGTAGTTATCCATCATGCTAAGAGACCACACACTGGATTGGTACATGAGCTTAGCTACAAGCAGTCCACCAGGAACAACCAGAATGATTGTGAATATCAAGAAGCTGTTGATAAAAGAATTCCAAAATCCTATCTCAGAGGATCAATACATGGATGAGATGATAGAGATTAGGCATAAACCATGAGAATTTGTCTCGGATATAGACCAGAGATTCAAACGATTGAAGGGAAAGATGAAGTATGTCATGATAGATATGCAACATAGGCATTTGTTTGTCAATTCAATGCTACCACATTTTAAATACCCTTTGATACAATAGAAGTTTTAGACCCAGGAAGAGGCTCTGCAGGAAGCCTTGTAACTAGAAGAGAACCAATATAAAAAAATAGATCCAACAATAGAGGAGCTCAAGGAAGACCTGAAGAATCTATCATTTCAATTAAACTAGAACAAGGGTAGGGAAAAAAGAGAAGTTGTTTGGTGTACCATATGTAGGACAGAAGGACACCACAAGAACACATGCCCAACATTCACGCAGTACATGGCAACAAGACTGCCAAACCATTTTCCATAAGGAGGAATATGGTGTGAGATTTGTAAGACACAAGGGCATGATCCATATCACTGCCCAATGATGCAGAAATACCAGACCTTTCCTAAGATTTCATATTGCAACTTTTGCAAGTCAGTAGGCCATGATGAAAAATATTGTAAGACAATGGAGCTGATGAGGGAAAGAACATTCAACACCTATATGATGTAGGCATAAATGATGACAGGGAAAGCTGCACCACAGTTCAACCAATTACCATCCCCATATAACACCGTGCCACAACAATTTAACACTACGTAGCCGTAGTACAATACCATGGAACCATAGTATAATCTCGTGCAGTATAACCAGGTGCCACAATACAACACACCTCGAGGAGATCGAGCTCGCTATATAGGTGGAGGACGAGGTAGAGGAGGCTTTGGAAGAGGAAGAGGACTGGTGGTATGTCATAATTGTCAACAACTAGGACACTATGCAAGAGAATTTCCACTTCCACTTGCGACATGTATGTATTGTTGTGCATCCGATCATGACACAAAAGAATTTCTGACACTATTGGAGAAGATCCAGGAAAATAGAAATCAGAACAATAAGAATGTTCAATGGATTTTTGCAGAAGCAAGGGATGATGGAAGAAATATCAACATAGTTATGTGAGGAGGAGCTAAGACATGAGATGACGTAGTAAGACAAGATCCAACACAACACCAATGGGTAAATAAGAACGATGAACCACATAAGCAGTTTGATGCACATAACGAAAATGAGATATTCAAGCAAGCCAAAAAAGAATTCTTGAAGCCAGACATTGCATCCACATCAAATACATAGTATACTCATGACGTACCAACGTACGCGATGCCTTCATCGCTGGATCACACTAATGAAGCACAACCTATAGGACAAGTAAGTACCATAAAGGCTTTTCTGCAATCCTGTTTTAAACTACTAAATGATCCATCATTTGTTAGAGTGTTACAAAATATCGTAGAAATATGTAGCACAAAATTAGAGGGAAATGTCGACCAAAAAACAATTAATCATTTGACTACGAGGAGGAGAACAAGCAGAGAATTTAGGTTGAACACCAACATTGGAGATTTCAACATGCGGGATATCATACTCGATTTAGGCTCCGAAGTGAATGTACTACCCAAGAAGACATGGCAATGTATGGGAGAGCCCACATTAGGATATTCACTCGTTCAACTAAAACTAGCAAATCAACACAGGGTTCTTCCAATTGGAAGGTTAAAGGGCTTGATAGTAGATCTGGATGGAGTTTGCACTAAATTTGATTTCGAAGTGAGAGAAATTGTGGATGGTGCAACACCTTATCCAACATTACTTGGCTTGGATTGGGCATTTGATAATCAGGCCATAATCAATCTAAATACGAGGAAGATGAATTTCGAGTCAGGCGAGTACAAATTCATTGCGCCATTGGATCCATCAGAAGGAGAAAGGTTTGTAGAACCCACTTGTTTATACCTGGAGGAAATTAACCAGTTATACAAAACCACCGCGCGAGAAGAAGATTATGTGAATCCAACTGCGGATGGGGTACTCAGTTGGAGAAGTATCACGTCATGCACTTCAGACTCAGATACAAGGTTGGAGAAGTATCACATCATGCACTCACCAGAAGATTGGCCTCGTCACTTCATTCACACACTGGAAGGGATTCCAACAAATTGGTATATGGACCAGGAACTGCACATAGGCACTATAGAATGGACAATGTTACAACCAAAATTTTTAGTCACTTTCTCATTTGAACATGAGAACCCCAACATAGATTCAACACTCAAACAAATCAGAGGGGTGATATTCATTAAGGAACCAGAAGTTGAACTTATGAAAAAATATCAACAATAGAACAAACAGACAGTGAAAGAACTAATGTCATGCTACCATGTGCAGGAAGAAGCATGAGATGAAGATGACCTGTGCAACATTCATATTACAGAAGTTGAATGTGAAAGAGGGGTGAAAGGTCCACCTCTGGAATCATAAGTGTTTGCTACGCTGATCAAGGTGAAGAAATTCAACATTGGGACAACCGAGAATCCCAAAATGGCCAGAATTGGAGACTACTGGGATGAGGAAATAATAGAAATCATAAAAAAGTTATGGTGCGAGTACAATGACATGTTCCCAACAACCTTTATAGAGATGAAAGGCATATAAAGAGAGCTAGGAGAGATGAAGATACCTCTCAAATCTGAGGCTAGATTAGTCAGACAACGACCATATAGACTAAACCCAATATATAAGTAGAAATTGATAGAATGTTGTGTTGGAGAAATTTCTATTTTCGGCACATTATTTCAGTGGGAGTAACACTAGTTCAGTGGGAGTTAAATAATTAGTTCTATTTTAGACTTTCTAATCTTATACCATTACTATTATGCATGCATTCCTAATTATAGGATGTCATTGCCTATATGAGTGAAGATCACTCACTCATTGATTAGCTCATAATATACATTGATTCTCATTCTTCATTGTGTATCTCTCTTCCTTTTCTTGATAAGCTTTGTTTGTGTATGATTTAGCTAGGTCTCCTGTGCAGATTTCCATGAAACACTGACATGGTATTAGAGTCGAGCTTCTTGGAGAAACCCAAACATGATAGAGAAGAGAGAAAGAGGATTTGAGTAAACCTATTTTTCACCATCGTCGCGGCCTATCCTTATCGAAAGGTGTGACGATTGGAATCGTCGCAACCTATTCCTATCGAACGGTGCGACGATCGCCGCATTGTGTTCTTCATCCGGGGTACGACGATTCATTTTTTCACAATCGTCGCACTGTTTCCTTCACTAGGGTGTGACGATTCAACATCGTCGCACTTTATCCTTCTCTAGGGTGTGACAATTCAACAACCCTCCAAAAAATGGTTTTCTGCAGTAAAATAGCCATATCTCAAAATCAGTGATCTGGGTCGGGTTGAAACTTGGATCAAATACGTATAACATAGGGATGCTCACACTCATCACAAATTCATGCTCATCAAAAATATCCAAAACCCACATCATATTTTAGGATATATATCTGTTTTATCATATCTATAGTTTCCATAACACCGTCAGTCATATCTCGGAATCCACGATTTGGTTTTTTAGGATCTTTTCAGTTTCAATAGCAGGGATGTAGATGATGCAACCTATTCAATCAAGTCTAATGATAATAATCACACCATACAACTATTTTGAATGGAAACCAAAGGTCACATTCCAACTCAAAAGAAAATGACTGTATAATTTGACAATGGCGACAGAAACATAACCTACATAAGTGATTGAGAAGACCAGATGGGAGAACCGTAAGGATGAGGCCACATGAGTACTTCTTGAGTTAATCTCCACTTATTTATGGTTTCATGTTTTCGCATGCAATAATCCAAACGAGATCTGAACCACCTTGGAAGGACTCTTTGGAAAGCAGGATGAGATGCTAGGTCATATGCTTGAGGTAGACTTGAATACCTTAGACCCTAAAAGTTTTGATAATATACATGATTTATTTTACTAAATTTAAATCCTTGATTTTGAGCTTGGGTGAATGTGGTATTTACAAGTCTACACAAGAGAAACAACTTAGTCTAACAATCTTGGCCAAGCTAGGACCATAATATGATGTATATGTCTCCAATTTCTATTATGGCATATGTCTTTTAGGTGCAAATTGGAAAATACCTACGATGGCCTAGTTCATCGAGTCTCTCACACTAGAGAAGAAAAAAATCATACAGATGGGCCTCATGCAGGATCTCAAAGAACATGCACTCACCATGCATGATGGAAAATGATCATCCAAATAGAACGAGAAGGAGAAACATAATGAGAAGGAGGGATATTCCAAACCCTTTAATGATTCTTCAGGTTCCAAATACTCTTTAGATTTGAAGAAGAAGAAGAAGAAGGGAAAGAAGTGCACTTACTGCAATAAACCGAATCATGAAGAATCCACATGCATGAAGAAACAAATCGATATTATGGCACATGCACTTCAACAAAACAACCTTGGAAACTTCATTCCAGAGGGAGTCAAGAAGTAGGAGGAAGAAGATCATGCTCCTACGAAAGGTAATCATCATGCTTTGGTTGCAATTAATTCCTCATCTGATTCATGGATTATAGATTCTGGCGCATCACATCATGTGGAAGTGAAAGAGGAAGTTTTCTCTTCTCTAATTCCATGCTCAAGACCTCCATTCTCATGGGGGATGATACTCGAGTAGCAGTAGCAACTAAATAAAGAGTGGAACTCCACAATGGTATTTTTGAGAATGTTTTACATGTTCCAAATATTTCTATGAATTTGCTCTCAATTTATCATATCACTCATAAAAGTAAAAAGATTGAATTTACATCAGACTTAGTTTCAGTAATTGACATGCATGACAATTCCATCATTGCAATTGGTGAGGTGGATCACAAGTCAAGGTTGTATAAATTCACTAAGTTTTCTGACAACGACTCCTCTATTCTACTTACACATAATCATAGTACTTTGCATGCACCTCTAGTGGAACATGCATATACTCTTGTGCTTCCATCAATTTCAAACATCAGAGATGATTCCATACACTCAGATTCTATACATGGAAATAAGTAGGAAATACAACCAGATAAGAAGCCAGTACTGAAGCTTCAACAGATGCCCAAGAAGGCACAGTTCACACTTCAAGTAGCAGGTATCCTTGCAGAGAATTCATTGGATTCGAGGAGGACTCGATCTCAACATGATGATCCTTCTCATGTACTTTCAGATTCAGAACTTGAGATGCCCATGCATTGCTACGTGGTTCAATATATTGATCTGCAAACCTACAATAAGGCTGTGGGAAATCCATTATGAAAAGAAGCCATGCAGGAGGAGCATAAATATCTCTTAGTGAATCAAATTTGGCATTTGGTTCCACTTCCACCAGAAAGGAATATTTTCAGGTGCAAATGGATCCACAGGATCAAGAGGTACAAGGCCCGATAGGTTGCTAAAGGACTTCATCAGATCCATACATGTTTCTACATATTCACGAAGAATTTCAGTGAGCATAAGTTTCATACTTTGCGGGATCGTCTTGCAGTGAAGAACACAATTTCCTAGCAACTTCCATTTTCTTCTTTTGATACATTATCTTTTGAGGGGGGGTTTTGTTCCCAATAGGTTTTCCCTCTTTCCTCACTTTTATTCATTGTTCATTAGTTGAATTGTACATGAGTACCTAATATGGTCTAGTAGTTGGGACTCATTTTTTACTCCATAGTGATGTTCAGGGGGGTGTTGGAGAAATTTCTATTTTCGGCACACTAGTTCAATGGGAGTTAACTAACTAGTTCTATTTTAGACTTTCTAATCTTAGACCATCACTATTATACTTGCATTCCTAATTATAGGATGCCATTGCCTATATGAGTGAAGATCAATGAATCATTGATTAGATCATAATATACATTGATTCTCATTCTTCATTGTGTATCTCTCTTCCCTTTATTGATAGGATTTGTTTGTGTATGCTTTAGATAGGTCTCCTATGCAGGTTTCCATGAAACAATCACATGTTGGAGGCTCGAATCATAGAACCAGTGGAGTAATTTGAATGGGTAAGCCCTATGGTAGTTCAAGAGAAGAAGCAGGGAGGGATAAGGATATGTGTTGAATTAAGGAAGTTGAATGATGCTTTCCTACATGACCCTTTCCCTACCCATTTCACATATGAGGTATTAGAGAATGTAGGAGGCCATGAAGCATACTCATTCACAGATGGTTTCTCATGCTACCATCAGATCAAGATAGCCACAAAAGATAGGTACAAGATTTTTTTTTCCATAGAATGGGGTTCCTACCAGTACACAATCATGCCTTTTGGACTGAAGAATGCGCCAACAATATTCTCAAGAGAAGTCATAGCTGCATTCAAAGAATTCATCCACCAGTTTTTAGAGGTATATCTGGATGATTGGACAATATACATTCTACTGAAAGGCCATGTATATGTATGAAGGATGATGTTAGAAATATGTAGGCAGTGTGAGATATCATTAAATATCAAGAAGTGCATCTTTGGGACACCTTTTGGGATACTATTGGTCCATATAGTGTGCAAACAAGGCTTGTTGGAGGATCCTGCAAATATTGCAGCGATTGTCAATTTACCACCACCTAAATCAGTACATCAGTTGGGAGAAACATTGGGACACACAGGATACTACAGAAAATTCATAAAAGGGTATGCGCAAATCACTACGCTGATGGAGAAACTATTGAGTAAAGATAGTAAATTTCAGTGGAATGAGGACTGCCAGTAAGGATTGGACACTCTAAAAGAGAAAATGGCAACAACACCAATACTAGTATTCCCAAATTGGGATAATACATTCCATGTGCATGTAGATGCATTAGCGATAACACTTGGAGCTATTATGGCGTAGCCAGGAGCAGGAGAGTTAGACCATCCTATAGCATTTGCAAACAGAAAATTGTTAGAGTGAGAGAAGAAATGAAATACTATAGAAAGGGAAGGATTAGAAATGGTATATGCACTACAAAATTTCAGACACTATATACTTGGGAAACACTTTAAAATGTTCACATACCATTCTGCCCTCAAATACCTAGTCAATAATCCAGTTTTGGGGGGGAGAATTTGTATATTGTTACTGTTGTTTCAGGAATTTGACTTTGAAGTGATAGTAAAACTAGGGAAGTTGAATGTAAGACCTGATCACCTATCAATGATCACCAATGGGGAAGAACCTATGAATTTAGAGGACAAATTCCCTGATGCACAATTATTTTCAGTCCAAGTGGTTGATGAATATTTTGCGGACATATTTCAATACTTGAGTACAGGGACAACACCACAAGAATTCAACATTGCGCAGAAGAAAAATCTGGTAGTCAGAGCTGCAGACTATCAATTGATTGCATGACACTTATTAAATATTGGTGCAGACGACATCTTGAGAAGATGTGTACTAGAACATGAAAGACCTAGGATTTTAGCATAGGCCCATGAGGGAATAGTTGGAGGACATTATGCAAAAAAATATACCACGCAGAAGGTATTGCGTGATGGATTATGGTGGCCGACCATTCATAGAGATGCAAAGGGTTACTTCCATAAATGTGATGTATGTTAGAGGGTTGGAAAACCTAATAGATGAGACGAGATGCCTCTGAGACCACAAGTAACCTTGCAAGTATTCGACAAATGGGAAATAAATTTTGTGGGATGAATTAATCCACCAACAAAGAGGTCAGGAGCAAGGTATATCGTTACTTTGACAGAGTACTTAACGAGATGGGAAGAAGCAACACCAGTAAAATATTGCAGCACATAGACAACAATACACTTCATGTTTGAGAAAGTGATCACTAGACTTGGATGCCCAAGGATTTTGATGAGTGACCAAGGCACTCACTTCATTAATAGTACTATAAAGGCTATGACCGAGGAGTTTGAAGTCTACCATCAAAAGAGTACACCATATCACCCTTAAGAAAATGGAACAGTGGAAGCCTTTAATAATATCCTAGAGAATGCACTGACAAAGATCTGTAATGTCAACAAGGACGATTGGGACTTGAAGATACAAAAAATATTATGGGCATACAAGATTACATGAAAAAATTTGACAGGGCACACACCATTAAGGTTGGTGTATGGACAAGAATAAGTGGTGCCATTAGAATTTTTGGTACCTAGTCTATGTGTTGCAACAATCACTAACATGACAGAACGAGGCATAATACAAAAAAGGCTAGGTCAATTGATGGTGATGGAGGAAGATAGGATTCTAGAATGATTTCACCAAGAAGTACAGAAAGCAAGGGACAAAGCTTGACATGAAAAACATATTAAAAGGAAGAGTTTCAATGAAGGAGACCTAGTCTTGGTGTATGACATTAAATTTATTCAACACCTAGGAAAATTCAGAATGCATTGGTTGGGACCATATGAAGTGAAGACTGTCATAGATGGGTGAGTTGTATAATTGAAAGATTTAGGAGGTACATAACTCAGAGGAATGATCAATGGGAGTCAACTGAAGCTATATAGGGACAATCCACCTCCTAGTACTTAGGAAGTTACCACACAGTAAAGAGTTACATAGAGAGTAAAAAAAACAAAAACAAAGCCATAAAAATTAAAAAGGATAAAAATAAGAATAATTCAACGCACATGGAGGGCCTCGACAGAATAGGACTGGGCATATGGAATGAGGTGCTACAAGAAAAACAGGGTTTGAAAACATGATGCACAAAAGAAGGGTTAACGAGTAAAAAGGTACCGTGCACAGGAAACATAACGAAAAGGGGAAAAAGTGACAAGTATTAGTGTGACACAACTGTCATTTCCCTATCACGCTATAAAGTCAGAAATAGGGGGGAGAACTGACCCATTGTGATTTTTTCTAAGGAGAAAAACACCGAATCAAGCGAAAGAACGATAGAGTGTGGAATTGTGCTACCATCCGACGAGCTGAGATCTTTTCATTTGAATTTAACCACCATGTCACCATCGCGGGTTGGAGTACCAAGCATAACTGGATGAAGCACCCGTAGTAGCACACATGGACCACAAGGTAGAACCAGTGAGATGCTGACAGTGGTGGATGCGGAATAAATCCACAGACCTGTATATGAGCAAATTGCATTACATGTGGAGGAGGAGTGAGAATCCACACAGGAGCCTCAACAACTGGTAGAGGATATCGAGCAGACATAATCCAATGCCACTAGGAGAAAAGGGATGCATGAATCAGAACCAGAAATGGACTCCATGCAACAAGGCTTGGAGCTGAAACCAGAGAAGGAAATAAATAAATAGGGGGGAGTACCATCCCCACAAGGGAAAAAGAAGTTGAGAGAAGAAACCAGTACGCAGGGCATGCAACACACTCATGCAGAGATAAGTATAGTAATGCTGAAAATTCCCAATGAAGTGAAAACTAGGGATAACATGGTAGGAAGAGTCGATGGCCTTAAATACTCTGACCACGATGTATCCGACGCTACAAAGTTCCCAGATTTTCAAGCGCAAATCTACCTAGAGAGAAGAGGCGAGGTCCCATCAGACATGCCATTGTTGGAGCCTATATAGTGGATCCTAGGCCTACACGACACATGTATCATGAACCTCTTAGACATACTGCACTTCGGGCATGATAAATACATAAATTCATGTGTTAAAAAGTTTCTAGCAAGGGTGAACGGAGGCATCCTATGGTTGGACAATCTAGTACCGATCAATGTTGACCTCATTGCAGAGATTACAGGGCTACCCACAGATGGGGAGAAGCCAAAGCAATACCTAGAAGACAAGACTTGGGAAAATTCCATCTTCGATGAGATTAAAGTGAAGTATGGCAGAGAGAGGGGGAACAGAGGAATCCGGATCAATGACATCAATGATCCTGCGACTCATTTTGCAACCAGATTGCTCGGTTGCAAATTAATGTGCAAGTGTTGAAAAGAAGAAGTGCTCGTAGGATTAGTAGCGGCTGTGACACAGTGTGCAAAGGGGAGCTGAATGAGCTGGGCCCCATACCTACTCAACTCATTCCTATAAGATTGTAAGGATGTGTAAGATTAGGGATTTGATTTCCACTATTCATGGTTATTCATCCTCATTGCACTTATGGGGTGGCACGAACCGACATATACAATGTTCTTGACAAGGACATGTAAATGTGGCATAGCACGCTACACATCGTTGCGAAGCACAACAGATCCCAAGTTAAATAAAGTCAACATTCACATGTTCACGTAGTACTTAACAAAGATTCAAAATAGCATGGTAGATACATGGAGGATCTCACTAGAAACTGTCCAGGAGTATGGACATATAGAGAATTTCCATGTATCACGTCACAACATGTGGCTATAAGCAAAGAAGGACCCAACCAAGGAGTGGTTGCAACTAAAGTATTGTGTGAATATGCAGGAAATCCACATGGAGGTCCAATATGGCTTGAGGAGTGGAAAGTACCAGAGGTTCCAAGAGAAACTCCACCAGTACAATTCCAAACATAGGGTAGCACAGTCCCCGTGCAATAGATAGGCAGTAATGGCACTAGCCAGCAAAAGAAAAAAACAATAGGTACAGTGGGGGAAAGAAACTCCATTCGAAAGAATACTAGGACACAAAAGAAGTCACAACGTGGTCCTACACAGGGTCCACAGACTACATAGTAGGCACCGGGAGGACTGACAGGATAGGTGAGTGTAGAGGAATTATAGACAATGGCACAAGATGTAACCATGGACAAATAATTTGAGTAGGATATTGGCATGGATACACAGATTCCTGAAGCATATGAACAACCAGAAGCCCAAATAAAGAGAATAGAGGAGCAAGTAAGTGGAACTAGGAAGAAAGAAAAATAACATAAGAAACAAATGGAAATGTCACTGACAGTAGACGACGTAGAGATGATAGCCACGATAGTAGAAGATCAACTATCAGAAGTATGGGAAAATGTAGAAAACCATCAAGCTTCAATTTTGGAACAGTTACAGGAGATAAAAACCACGCTAGAAAAATTGAGGATCAAGGCGGAACAACAACAAAAGGTCAAACCGATGCTAGTAAGAGAAGGAGCACCTGTTAGAGAAACAATACAAATCACAGTACAGTGAAGTGATAAATTTATCATAATACCATATATGTTGTTCATCAATGAGGAAACGATGCAGAACCCCTTGACGGATATCGAAACGTTAGACTTGGCAATGCCCAAGATACCAACAAAGGTGTTATATAAGTTACAGGTTAGCGTCGCACGGGAGATTCAGTCCAGAGAAAGGTCTGACGTGATGAATCTACAAATAGTGTAGGAAGAAAATATTGTACTGAAGGAAGCCATCAGCCAGGAAGGGAAGAGGAAAGAGATAACACAACAAAAAGTGGACTAGATGGAGACCCAGATAGACACAGTATTTTAAGCTATCTCAGATGACACAGTATCAGAGGAAACATCTTCAGAGGAGAAGATAACAAAGATAACACAGACTCTACAACAATATAAAGAGTAGATCAAGGAACTAGAGGAGCGCGCGGTACCTACGACTCCCCCAATAGTCTGAGCAAAAAGAGAGAAAGACGTGACAACTGCTACAGAAAACATCGCACATAACATACATAGAGTGGCAGAACTGCTAGAGAAGAGAGACCAACTATGGACCCAACTATTAGAAGATGGGAGCCTACAAGAGCTGCAAGGAAAGGAAGATAAATTGCACGCAACAATAGGAGATGTCAATAAGTGACAGAGTACAATGTACCTGCCAGAGAATATTAATATGACTGCAGATATGAAGAACCTTCAGGTAAAATAAAAATAAGTACATGCACAAAAAATCGCACGGCAAGCTCAGTTGGAGCCCCTATAGGAAAAGGAAGAACAATTGGTCGTGGAAATCAACGCAATCAAATCATGCCTCGAACAGATAGGCTTGGAGGGGGGAGAGATCTTAAGACCGCCATTCACTACGTAGGTGGTCGAAGCCATGACAATAAAGAGAATCTAGGATTAGGAGCAATGCCAACGTATAGTAGACATGTACGAAGAACTGGTACAAGAAGTGGCAAACACAAGAGTTAGGAAGTGACTCGAGACGAGTCACGATGTCAGTGTTGGGGGCTTGTTGGGCGCATTCTATCTTTGAGGGAAAGACATGACGTGGGAGGTGAATGCACATGCAGAAGAATCAACACATGTAAAATAGGCGCGCATGCAGAAGAGGAAGGCATGCGAGACACACATGCAAGAAGACCTAGGCAATATAGGGAAGAGATTGTAATGGCTGGTAAGACAAAAATATGTATAAATAGGTAGCTAGGAGGTCTAGGTAAAGGGGTTCAGAGTTGGTTGGATGCTAGCATGTTCGAGCATTGTTAGTAGTTTTTATTACTTAATGCGATTGTAAGTCCGATCTAATTTTGTAAGTTGTTGAGCTGGGGAGAGGGATTAAGGTAGATCTTGAGGGTTAGATTATAGTCTAAGGAGCCTGGTTCAATCTATTCCTCCTCATTGTAAGATCTTGACCTGTTTTGAGGAAGAGTTGTAATGCACGTGGCACTATAGGTTTGAATCAAATATAATAAAAGAGGAGAATAGCCAAATCTTTGTGGATGTATCCCAAGAGGGGTGAACCACGATAGAACCTGCGTTGTGTGACTGAATGTTATGTATATTCTTTGATGTTGATGATTAGATGTTAGATAAATGAATGAAGGAATTAGTTAGATTTGATATTTTACATGCATGAGTAAGAATGACAGTGTAATAAATCTAGATGTATGAACTAGTGAATGATTAAAGGTCACCGAGGTTAATCACAGATCCCCATTCATTCACAGGCTGCAAGCATATGAGCATTAAAGCCACCCATAAGAATATCTCAGGTGAGATTGCAGAGTACATCTTGTGTGCTGCGTTGCCTTTTGGTTTACGAGGAGGGCCGATAGTTTTAGAGGGATTTTTTTGGAAGCTTGTTCAAATTTGAACGTGGGTCAACTTATGACATTAAAGTAAGATAAGAGTAGATAAATTGATAACCAATAGGCTTCTCCAACACTTTTGAATGCATTTATGGAATCATCCCCAAGCTCCACTTGAAGGGATGACCTCTTTTCTGTTAAGTTTGAAAGAGAATTTCTGAATTTGGTCACGTGCTTGGAAGCACCGCTATCTATAAGCCAAGTATCACTCCCTTGAGTGATAGTTCATGTGAGTGATGAGAAAAATTGAAATTATTCATCCTTTGAATTGTACTCTTCAGCGTATGATGCATGGTGCTTATTCTTTCCCTTTTCATGTCTAAAAGGACATTGTGCGGCATAATGTCCCATATTCTTGCAGTTGTAGCATCTGATGCTTGACGCATCCTTCTTGTAGCATGGTTTATTAGACTTATTCATACTGCCTTCTTCCCTTTATTTCCTTTTCTTCACTTGAGTAGCAAGGGCTTTCTTTTCATCATCATTTGTCTTCTATGACTTGGATATTCATCTAGATTCCTCTTGGGTACAATCTGACCATAACTTGTTAAACTTGGGAAATTTTCTTCTAGCGCAAATAACTTGAATGACTGGATCCCAAGAGGAAGGAAATCCATTGAGTGTAGAATTCACAAGTTCAACATCATCTACTGGGTCCCCAATAACTGCTAATTGGTCCTTGATCTACAAGATCCTCATAAAATAATTGGCGATTGTTTCTGACTTGTTCAGTGTCACGTTTATGAGTTGATGCCTTAGAGTAATCTTTCGGCTGGTATTCTTACTTTCATAAATTCTGGTTGTGGCATTAAACATTTCCTTCGGTGACTTCAGTTCTGATACATTAGGTATCAGATGGTCTTTTATTGATTCTTTCAAGATCCTCTTGGCCTTGACTTCATTCTTCCTAAACTTTGCTTTGGTTTATTCAGCTTCAAGTTCTGGAAGTACCTGCTTGAAATGATCCAATAGATCATTCTCTTCTAGAATGAGAAAAAATCTATGCTTCTAGGATCTAAATTTATCTGCTCCATCCAATATATCTTCAACTCTAATACTGGTTGACAGTTTCACCGGTAGAAACCCTAGATCTGAGAAATTTCAAATTTATGATCTTTCACGAAATTGCAACTAGAGTGTTGCAGACAGTGTGCTAGGGTAGGGAAAAATGCTCTGTGGTGAAAATCGTCCTAATTCCTTGGAACTAGTGCTCAACAATCTTGAAAAATTATTCTAGTGCAATGACAAGGTACTGCTGCGAACGATCTTCCTTCCAGTGGTCGAACTGTTCTGAAGGTAACCAACTATGAAATCGTGTTAGATTTTTCTTTATTTACAGAGAAGCAAGTTAACAATGTTATTTTACTTCTTTATAATTAACAATTATAGCATGTACTAAACAACAAGAGAATTATAAACAATATACAAGAGAACACAAGAGATTTATCCTGGGAAAACCCCAAATGGGGGAAAAACCAAACACCCTTTCTTAGATAGATTCCGTCCAATATAATCCACCATGATACAACTCTTAAGAGCTACAAAGAAAGAAGAAACCCTAGCACTAGGCTAGCACACAAGCTAGTTCTCATAGCTGTTGAATCAACACCATACAACAATAGCGCACTTCCTTAGAGAGATAGCACACAAGAGAAAAATGATCACAAAGAATAATCAAGAACCTCCACTGCATCTTCTTCTCCTCAGACTTGTGCTTCCTTATTCAATGAGAGAGTGAGTGTGTTGTGTGTCAAATGAGAAAGACATCTCCTTTATTTATAGTCTTCAAGTCACACTTCCTAGGCCGACTTCTCCTCTAGGGATTCTTATTTTACTTTATTCTTTTCTTGTGGGCCGACTTCTATTCTGGGGCATTCTTCTCCTATTCAATGGTATTCCTTGGATTTATGTAATATTCTTCTCTTCTAAGAAAGGTTGTCTAGAGGAAAGTTCTTCTTGCAACTACCAAAACATCAACAGATCAATCCTCCCCCCTTAGTATTCAATGGTCTCCATTGCATCAAGTCCCTGAGGAATATTTTGATGAATCTAAACCTTGGTGAGTTACTTGCCTTACTGAAGAAGTTGTCCTCCTTAGCGTGTTGAAGGTTGTTATGAAATTGTTGTTGGAGGGGTTGGATCTATTTAGCGAATCTAGCTGCATGATATTCCTGAGTGTGGGAGGACTCCGTTGGTGAATATGCAACATGAAGAACATGAAGGGATTTATCATAACTTGGTTTAACTGGGTAGTGTGGAGGCACCCCAGTAGGTGTAGTAGGAATATCTTGGTGCTCTTCCACAATCTTGTTGATATGATTTTTCTGGATAAAAGGGTCTTGGTCCGAGGCTGCAGTGGTTGCAATGTCCTTCTCTTTTAACCAAATTATGAAGAGGCTAAACTTTGCGGTATGAGAGATTACTTTGTGGTATTATTTTTTCGGAACAATAATCAGAACTACCTCTGATATCCTGTAGAGATGACCCCCTAGAGTAATCATGATTCTACGGGGTCAAGACTTATAAAAAACATGATGCCTCCACATATATGGTTGTCCTAACATAAAATCACATAATTCTAGTGGAGTAACATCACACAATACCTCATCCTTGAAGGGATTGATGACATATGACAAGAGGCACTGTTGGATGACACGAAGATGTCATCCTTGGTGGAGCCATCCAATGTTGAATGGTTGGATTTGTGGTGTTGTTGGTAAATCCAACTACGTGACAACCTCTATTGAGATTAGGTTTTTCTGTCTTCCACTATCAATAATAAAATGCAACAGGGTCTCCTTCACCCACATATGTGAATGGAAAAGGTGCTCCCCCTCCTCAGGATCCTCTGATTCTTCTAGTTTGATTGTTGCAGTCACGACAATAGTAGTGGGTTCTGCATCAATTATTTGTTTCATTTTATTTTATGAATCAATGTCCAAGTCGAGGCTCGACTCTATTTTTTTGAGATCGACCACCAATGACTGTTTTGAGCGACATTCATCGGTGTTGTGCCAAGGGATTTGGTGGAAGTCAAACCACTTCCCAGTGTCCTTCTTCATCTTCCCGTTGCTCTTCTTTTCCTGTGGCTTGGAATGGTTTTCTTGAGGTTGGATATTCTGTGGATTAGGGTTGCCTTTACCATGCTTTGGTTGTTGCGTATTTGCAGACCCAAATTTCCTCTTGTTCTGCAGCTTAAATTTCTACTCAATTTTGACAACATATCTATAAGCGACTTCCAGTGATTAGATGTCCATAAAATCCATTTTGGTTTGGATGTACCTATGTAGAGCCCTGTGGTATTTTAGAACCAGATTTCGCTTAAAGTCTTTGATACCCAATTTGGTACACAAAGTATGGAAGATATTTTTGAACTTCGATATTGTTTGGTCCCACTTTTGATGCAGTGTGGTCCATCTCATGTACTGGTTGTCATAGTTTCCCATAGGGTAATATTTCTCCTTGATCGCATCCATAAAAAATTACCAAGTGGGCTCGACCCTAAATATTCCAAAATCCTCTATGGAATTTTTCTCTCAGTAAGTTTGCCACCAATGTTTGACATGGGGGAGAGCCTTAAGGAGCGCAAAGGTGATATTTTCTCTGTCAGAAAAATTGTGAACAAAGAAATAACCTTCTAGCAAATTTAACCATTTTTCCAAAGAATTTGCATCGATCTAACCTTCAAATATGGGAATATAAAAATTAAATTGTACCTTGAATTGGGTAGCGTCTCCAAAGTGACTGATTGATAAAGACACACATGTTATTGTCGACAATCATTGAAGGATTTGGGAAGAATTATCCAACATTTGGTTCCTCTATTGTGCGAGGGATTCTGCGAGCTACAACTTGATGGGTATTTTTCTTCCACGTATCTCTTTTCTTCCACCATGGGAGGATTCTTAGGATGGTGAGAGAATTTTTCCTCAAGAGAAACTAGCTCGATACCCAACTCTCTATACCCTGACTTGGTCGGGGACATGCACTAAGAAATGACAAGGAGATTCTGTTATGATACCATTGATCCATACTATTTTGAGAAAGAAATGAAGGTAGAGATATAACAATGAAATATGTAGAGATATTGCAATAATCACAAAGATATGATAATGCACAATTTTTATTAATGAGAGAATGTACAGAAATTGTAAAATTACAGAGTGAATGACTCACTAGAATGGTGGCATCTTATCTCTCTGAAGATATGTGATGGCTATGCTCATTCACAAGAAGATGATGATTACAATGAGGCTCTAGAGGCGTTTTTAACATAAAGAAAATCCAAAACCCCAACCCCAAAAGACGAAACGCCAAAAGGTTTGTGAGCTCCGATGGGGGTAGGTTGTACATCAAATTACCAAGGGCGTAACTTTTGCATATGATCTCTGTTTTGGGTGCACGATATCTTTTTTGAAAGGTCTATACAAGGAATACACATTTTTCAGTCGCACTCTTGCTAAATTCCATAGTGTGACTGTGGCGGGCCAAAAAAATGTTGTTTAGGGCCTCAAAATGGCCTTGAAAGTTTGGGACCCGAAAATATATAGAAAAACTTCCAAGATGGAAACCCTTGTTTTGAGCTAGTGGAATAGGTGGGTGGCCACCGATTTATACCTGGATCAAAATTGCGCTGTGTGAGAGGATTGGAGACAACCATTGGAAGAGTTCGTGCTTGTGGACTTGTAGCCTCAAATCATCGGTGGCCCTATTGTAGAAACATGACATGCAACATATATTCTATGGTTGGGTGGAATGTCCTTCCTCTATAGTTAGTTGGTAATTTATTCCCAGAAAGTAAGTGTTTACAGTTTTGTGTGATTATATTGAAATAATGTGGTCAATGCTATGAATTGTATGTTGTAATGTTTTTATGCATAAGCATGCAATGTTATGCTTGCATGTATTAAATAATCAATAACAAGACAATGAAGAAGAAGTGGAAAATATGTGTTTTCTAGAAGTACCCATATCTTCAACAATGTACATAGGGTACTGGGTACTTACAAATTTGTATTATATTTATTGGTTACAACACTATGGCTATATGGGCTAGAAATCGGTTTGGATGTGAAAAAATTATAGCTTGCAGATTATATGTTTGATAAATTGTTTGTGTGGAAAAATTGTATAAAGGTTGCAATTGAAAAATTCATGGGTTTGAAATTATCCAGTTAGTGTGATGTAGAGTTTATATGCCAGTATGGAAGTGGTACAGAGGAAAATTGAAAAATAATTAAAGTTTTGTGGATGAAATTTCAAGCATATAATTCGGCCTGTCTAACCAATTTGGGGGAAAATGATGAAATTGGGAAATGTTGTGAATGATAGTAAATAGAGAATCCATGGGGTCCAATTCATCAGAAGAACGAATGAATGACAATGCAAATGAGTTGCATAGGTTGAGCCTAGAAAATCCCCGATGGCCATAAATTTTTAGAATATATATGTTTGCGCGTGTGTGTTTTTGTGGACTTGCACATATGATGCAGACCCATAATAGTGACATGGAGGCATTAGGATGTTTTTGGTGGAGTTAGGGTACATGGGTGGAAGCGACAAGGAAGGGTCCACGATGGTAGGGCAACTAGGTTGATAAAGGCGATTTATTGAGGCTATAGAAGCAATATTTCACAAAGTCACAAAATCTCAGTAATTGGTCGGGGTCAAACATGTTCCCTGGGTGGTAAGTATTTTATGAAGGATATGGGCCATTTTAACCAACAACAAGTTATAGCTCCATAATTGATCTCACTTGTTGATTTGAGATCTAGCACAAAGAAGATATGTGACAACAAAGGGATGTCAGAGATGTGATCCCTCAGTCACATCAACCAATGATAATGCAACAAGTGGAGGATGCATGGAAAAAGTGGGACTGGTTGTCACATTAATGGAAAATATTCTACCAAGTGGTGAATGAGGACATAAAGGTATTGATGGCCCACAAATTAATTAATAATAATAAATAATTATTATAAAGTGAAGAAGAAAATGAAAAGGGGGCCATGATGGATTGACATGGTAGGCCAAGTGACCAAGGAGGTGACATGGTAGCATCGAGAGCTGATAATAAGGTACCACTGCCACATCAACAACCATGTGCCATGCCACATCAATAGTATTAAATTTTATTAAAAGAAAAGGTCTAGAGCCAAAATCTTGTTTTGGCTATAACAGGAGAAGGAAATCTTAGAATCAAGTGAAATTTTAAAAAAGTGCCAACAAGGGCCATTGACTGATTTAGCTCTAGATTTATAAAAGATAAAAATTAGTGGTTTTCAAAGAACCCACAGGTAATCATAGATAACATCATAGTTGATTATGAAATTTGGGTAGTGAGTTATGGGAGAAAACATGAAGAAACCTAGTGGTGATTTTTTGAATCTTCAGTGGAGGAAAATGGACTTAAGATCACCAATCTAGAAAAATTATCCTTGTCAAAATTTGATCTCCGCAAAAATCCAGACGATGTTGTCTTACTAAATCTTTCCTAGTTTTTCTCTGTTGGGAAATAACAATTTTGGCTAAAAATTTGAAGTATAGAAAAATACAAAAATGACAAAGTTGACAATTTTGTATTGATGCAAAATTTGATTCGAGCTTCAAATCACTTATTTGGAAATTTTAGTTTACTCACAATCATAAGTATTATATGTGCCCAATACACAAGTTTTCTTGGTTCTTTCCATATTTTCTTATACAACTGGCAGAAGTCAGTCTTTGAGCTTGATTGTAGCAGTGAGAAAAGTGCACAAATTGGGCATAGATGGAAAATTTAGAGAGCCATAAATTTCAACTGAGACCTCAAAATTGAGCATGTTTATATCCGTTGGAAAGGTGATTAAGAGGAGAATATGATAGAGAGCCCAAGTTTTCAAAATATGCATCTATTTGTTTCAGAAAGTTGTAAGAATAATACCTTTGAACCTAAATGCACAATACATTTGTTAAATGTGGAAGATTTCCAACGCAACTTCACTTTTGGAAAAAGAGTTTAAGAGGATAGAGGTGCATATCGGATGTGATTATTGAGCAACGAAAGCTATAGATACTTCATGACGATGTTTGTGAAATGGTGAGGAGGCACATTTGTGTAAATTTTTTGAACCTGCACATAATAGATCTAGTTAGAAGATACTACACACATTTGTAGAGAGAAATTGAGAAAAAAGAAGGAGAGAAAGAATAGAATAATTCTCATTAACCATAATGAATAATGAACAATTTACACATGATATACTCTGTATAACTCAATGAATGTGCATTGAAGGAGAACCAATGCACCATAGTGGTGTTCTAGAGTGATTTGGACACACACCAACAGTTACAGGAGTGAACTTCCACCTAGTCTAGTCTCTCAGGAAGTTACGAGAGTGAACTACCACCTAGTCTAGTCTTTCAGGCAGTTACGGGAGTGAACTGCCACCTAGCTGAGTTGACTAGTCAACTAGTCTTCAATTAACTGACTAAACATAGTGTAGTGAGGATTATATCAAGGAATCAAGGGTAATGTGCCAGTCTGGTGACGATCCCAAGGAAAGTGCACATTAGCATGGTGATGATCCCAATGTTGCATGGTGACAAAACCAATGCAACATCTAGATTCAACTCAACTAGTCAAATTGAAGTGTCGGTTGAAAGAGAATATTATCTAGGTGGAATATTCTCCCACAAAATATAAGAGACTGGATAATGACTAATTATGACTAATAAATAAGGAAAAAACTTAGGAAAAATAAATCCTAGGTGTGTGTGAAGTAACTCCAACACCCCCCCTGAACATCACTATGGTGAAAATAAAGAATGGGTCCTGACAACAAGGCCATGTTAGGTACCCAAATACAAAATATACACTGAAATAAAGTGAGGAAAAAGGGAAAAACTCATGGGAANCAAGGTAAAATGTATGTAAAAATAAGAACTACAGTTGCTAGGAAAATGTGTCCTTCACTCCAAGATGACTTCGTAGAGAATGAAACTTATTCTCAGTGAAGGTCTTGGTGAAGATCTCTATCGTTTGTTCTGTTGAGGATATAATTGTAGGTAGATGATCCCCTCATGTAATAAGTCCTGGATATAGTGCATGTGGATCTCGATTTGCTTCGTCCACTGCCTCTAAACTAGATCTCTACAGAACTTCAGTGTGCTCTGGTTGTCACACCAGATGATGATCGATCGATGAAGCTGAATGCCCAACTTAGTGAGAAAATGTTGTAGCCACATATATTGAATGGTTATGCTAACTACCCCTCTGTACTCTGCCTCAGTTGAAGATAGAGAAATGGTGGCTTGCTTCTTGCTCGACCAACAGATAGACCTGGAACCAAGACCGAGTGAGTAACCAGATGTGGACTTGCGATCAGTGCTATCACCAGCCCAATCAAAATCAATAAATCTGATGAGATATAATGTAGAGTATTCTACATAATGAATCCCAAAGGTGATGGTACCTTATACATATTGAAGGATATGCTTTGCAACCTTCCAATGTAGCTCATGTGGCTCCTGCATGAACCTGGAAATTGAGCCAACTACAAAGGAGAGGTCTGGTCTAGAGTGTGTGAGATACATCAATATCCCCACTAGATGTCTATATAGTGTGCTGCCAACTAGTGGAGTCTCCTCCCCATCCTCAAGTTTGACTCCTGATAGGAAAGGAGTCGGAGCAGACTTGCAGTCTATCATGTGAAATCTCTCAAGGAGATCTCGTGCATACTTGGACTAAAATAGTTTGATGCCTGATGCATCCTCACTGATCTTGAGTCTAAGGAAGAATTGTAGCGAACCCATGTTTGTCATAAAAAACCTTTCATATAGAATCTTCTTGACTGTAGCAATCGCTGAAGTAGAGAAACCGATGATCAACAAATCATCAACATACATAACTAAGAGTAGAAGTGAATCAACCATCCTAAGCATGTAGACATTCAGGTCTGATTTACAATGAAAAATGTTCTGTGACAACAGGTAGGAGTCCATCTTGGCATACCATGCCCTCAGAGCCTACTTGAGTCCATAAAGAGACTTCTTCAATCGACATACCAAAGATGAGTCATGCATAAATCCCTGGGGCTGCTCCATATAGATCTCCTCAAAGAGATCATCGTGAAGAAATGCATTCTTCACGTCCATTTGATGGACTTACCATCCCTTGGCTTCCACAATGGCAAGTTCCAATTGTATGGAATCCATCTTCACTACTGGAGTGGAGGTCTCATCATAGTCAATACCATGCACCTACTAAAAGCCTTTGGCAATAAGCCTAGCTTTGTATATGCTAATCTGTCCATCTACTGCGCTCTTGGTCCTGTAGACCCATCTACATCTAACAAGTTTCCTCCTAGAAGAAAGGGAACCAGATCCCAAGTCTGGTTCTCGAGGAGGGAGTTGTACTCCTCCTTCATGGAGGATTCCCAAAAGGTATTTCCAGCATCCTCACCATAAGACTGTGGATCTGAAGACTGAACCAATAAAATATGCATGGAGGGGAATGGTTCAGTGGAAGTGAGTGCAACATGAGGCTCCTTGAAATTAGATCGAGTTATCCTAGTATCGGTTGGATTACCAAAGAGATCCCCTGCATCCTAAAGAGTATTATGTGCCCACTTGGGCCTCTTCTCTGGCTCTGCAACTGCATCTGGATGATTTGACTCTGCATCTGACTGTACTGAATTTGTATCTGAATGATCTGAGTCCTATGAATCAGAAATATCATCTAAAGAAGAGTTGGCATGTGCATGCTCATCATCTCAGAGAGGTGGAAGAATGAAGGTGTCTGCATGCAACTGCTTAGGTACATGCGAGACACTTTCCTCAAATTGGACACTTCGCTCAATGATGAGCTGGTTCGAGGAAAGATCAATAAGTATATATCTCCTCACACCGTTGGGATATCCAACAAAAATACACTCAGTGCTCTATGGATCAAGTGCCTTCCTCTTTTCACAGGGAATCTGGGCCCATGCACGTGAACCAAAAATAAAAAAAGTGGGTCACTTCCGGTTTGAGGCCACCCCAAGCCTCGTAGGGGGTCTTATCCTTGACAGATCTATGGGGATATCTATTTTGGATGTATGTTGCACAATTAAGTGCTTTGGCCCATAGTCTCCGTGGTAGTGACTTTTCATGCAGTATGAAAGATTCCATCTCCTTTAGAGATCTATTTTTCCGTTTAGCAACTTCGTTTTGCTGCAAAGTATAGGGAACTGTGTGCTGCAATTGAATCCCTGCCTCATGGAAAATATTATGGATCTAATTATTTACATATTCTCCCCCGTTATCAGTTCGGAGGAATTTGATCTTATTTCCAGACTGTGTCTCAACCAGAGCTTTGAAATCTTTGAGTTGTTGAAAGACCTCAGGTTTTTGCCAGAGAAAGTAGATCCATGTAAAACATGAGAAAAATGAGAACAAACCTCACTTTGTTATATATGGATGTGGAAAATGACCCATAAGGTCACTATGGATCAAATCTAAAGGCACATAAGCTCTCTGATACTTTCCTTTGTCGAATTTCTCTTGAGGGTGTTTTCTTAGAACACATCCCTCACATACTCCCTTGGAGAAATGAATGTCTGGTAGACCATCAACCAATATTTGCTTGCTAAGTTGATGCATGTATCTGAAATTCAAATGTCTAAACCTTTTATGCCATATCCTACTACTTTCATCAACATGAGTAAGCAGTAAAGCAGAATCAGGTTCAATGAATTCAAAAAATGTATACAATCTAGACTGATGATTTACCTCACAGGTAGAAACCCTGGATTGGGTTTTCATGTCGTATATGTCCACGAAATTTGGTGTGAATATGAATTTATTTTCGGTGCCGAAATTCTTCATCTGATACATGGAGATAAGGTTGATGGAAAGTTTGGGAATGTGCAACACATTCTCGAAGCTTTCATTGGTGAGTTCAATCCTTCCTTTGCCGGTGAATTCGATAGAAGAGTTGTCCCCTATCTGTTATTGGATAAATCCGTAGGTGTGGACACTAACCGATCTCCCTAGATCCACCTGGATCTAGAACAAAACACACCAGAACATGATGCTTTCCTTAAGTTTTAGATATTGAATTTACAAGTAGGAAGGAACAAGTAACATACCTTAGTATCGCTTCCTAGGGTCTTTGTTGCTCCTGCTTCGCTCTGGTGCTCTCGTGAGGTCAAGACCAAGACAACACAAACCAACCAAAGTGATATAAATAACATAAAATCCATAAAAACCTATGTATGTGATCAAGGAATCATACAATAAAACACAACAAGCTTTATAGGAAAGAATCATATTACTGTATCATATTAAATGTGAAAGAGAGATTACAACCGTGGCCTTGATGTCGTAATGTCCCTTCCAACTGTCCTTCGTTCCCCACACACTTTGA